>JAVSBS010001006.1:0-22383 GCA_033124195.1 Coracias cyanogaster | reverse complement strand
TTCCCCCTCCGCGCCTGACCCCGGCTCCCGCCCGGTCACCGGCGGCGGCGGCGGCGCATGCGCGGCGGGCCGGCAGCGCGCCCCCGCCCGGCCTCTCCCGCCCCCCCCCTAAGCCCGGCTCCCTCCGCCCTATATAAGGCGGGCGCGGCGGGGCTCCCGGCTCCGCAGTGTGCGTGGGCGAGCGCGGCGGCTCCGCGGCCACCCGCGCGGCCTTCTCCCGCCTCCTCGGCCCGGCCCGCAGCGCCGCCGCCGCCGCCATGAGTTCGGGGACCCCCTACATCGGCAGCAAGATCAGCCTGATCTCCAAGGCGCAGATCCGCTATGAGGGCATCCTTTACACCATCGACACCGAGAACTCCACCGTGGCGCTGGCCAAGGGTGAGGCGGCGGCGCCGCGGGGCCCTCCCGGGGCGGCGAGATGGTGTGTGTGGGGGGGCCGGGCAGGCGGTGCGAGTGGGCCTAGGCTGGCTCCGGCGCTGCCGCCGCTCGCTGAGGGAACGCGGGGGGCCCGCCCGCCTCCGCCGTCCCCTGAACAATGAGCCCGGCCTGGGCGAGCGGCAGCCGGAGCCCGCCCGCCCTCAGGGGCTGCGGCGGGGCCCGCGGCGCGTCCGCGCTTGCGGCCGGGGCGGGGGGCGGCGGGCTTGGAGCCCCGGTGCCTTCGGCGCTGTTGGCTTTCCGTGAGTCAGCATTTGCGAGGCCGCTCCGCGACGCGGGGACGGGCCGGGGTTGGCCGTGCCCCCCGCTGCGACCCGGCGGGGCGGGCAGGGCCCGGGGGGCTGAGGAGCCTTGGCTTCCACGGGAAGTTCCCAGCCCCGTGGAGAGGAAGGAGAGCTGCCGGCGGTGCTGCTGCTATTGTCGGAGGCGGAGAGGCGATGGGCTGCAGCGCTGCTGGGGGGGCGGTTCCCCTCTCCTGCCTGTACGTGGATGCCCGGCGGTATCTCGGTGCCTGGCGCAAGCAGGGCCTCAGGCCAGCGCTGGGGAAAACGGAGTTTGCTGCTGATGTGTCTTTGTTCTTTTGGTGATCGATAACTGGACCCTGCTCAGGTGAAGAGGGTGAGAGCGCTGGGGTGTCTGCACGTGGGGCTGGATCTGCCTGCTCCTCAGGGCTTTGCCTCTTGCTTCCCTCTAGAAATAGTGATCTTTATCTTCTGCTTCACTGGTGTTATTTGGGTTCGGTTGTCACCTCTGCTGGGAACTCCCGTATTTACCCTCAGAAAAACCTGCCCCGTCTTGTTTAATCTCTCAAACAAGAGCTTATTTCTGTACTCCCTTTAATGCCCAGCTTGGCTACTCCAGCTAATGCATCAGCGTTTTCTCTCCCCCAGTTCTGCACTTGCGGGTTCTGGGAAGTTCACACCTTCTTCATTGCCTTCAGCAACCCGTCATGATTGTCCACAAACCAAACATCTTTTGTTTTGAGAGACTATCTGTTGGCACTAGACCGTAGCCTGGCTCTCAGCTATCCTCAAGGCAGCGTGTGCCACGGTATTTATTCAGTGTAATGATGTTTATATGATGCTGGTCATGAGTACTGGACACCTATTGGTGTGTATTCTGAGGTTAAAAATGTGAGTTTTCACAAATTCCCTTTTTTCTAGGGATGTAACTGGTTTTTTTAATATATAAATGGAGCTATTGATGTTCATGTTTCACTTAACATCATTGAGAGGTTGCAGGAAGGATGCAGTTCTTTACTGTCTGTTCAGAAATATCTTCACCTTTACCCAGCAGCAGGTAGAGAAGGTTTCTCACATAGTTCTGGCTTCCACGCAGCACTTGCTACTTCAGATCTTAAGTGATGTGTTTCAAAGGCATATGTGATTGAAGTGCTTTATGATGTGAGAAAGTACATGCTCTGTGTAAGGTTTCTGGCAGTTCTAGTATTTATTGGTCATTTAGTGTTCAGTTTTGATGAACTGGAATGCCTAAGAAGTAGCTGTTACAATAGACAGAGAATACATTTTTTTTCCCCCCCCACTCAAAGTGCTGCTCTATGAAGTACGAACCTTGCTTTTCATTTTAGCTCAGAGGGTTTTGCGAATTTAGAGACTTTACATCAAAGTTAGTGTCAGAATAATGAACATAGCAACAATGTTGAAGGCAGGGACTGCAGTATCAGCCCTGTGCTTAGCGGGGGGACAGCAGTTTAGAACATCTCATCTCTGAAGGGTTAGGAGAACCCTCAATAACAGATGTGCAGTTGAAGTTGTCTGGTTAGCTAATAAATTATTATTAAGCCCTAAATGCCACTGTCTAAGGCTCGGACAACCTCAATATGTAATGTAAGTGCTATTCTCTTGACTTATCATCCCAGTGATAGAAAGTTAACGTTGAAAGAGACCTCTGGAAGGAATCTGGTTCAGGCTCTTGCTGGAGGCAGGGTTAACTTCAATTTGTATTTGGTTCCTGTTCAACCTCAACAAAGGCAAAATATCTTAAATGGTGCATAAGGACGTTCCATGTCCTTAATTAAGCACTGCAAGAAAGTTGTCTTAGTAGATGCTCAACTTAAGTTGCAAACAAAAGAAGTTTAAGCCTATTATTGTCCTGTTGGCAGTGAACACCAGAAACTTACTCCCCCTTCTGTAGAAGCTGGAAGAAACTTGAGTATTTGAGCAAGAAATATCCATGTAAGCTCTGCTTTCCAGACATCCAGTCACTCCTGTGACGCTTCCTGACCCTTCAGAGGTCTAGCTCGACAGAGCCCTCCCTGCACACGAGCACAGACTGTATTGTAAAGCACTAGCTGCAGCGTGGTGTGGGATTGATTTCCTCTTCATCTGTAAACAATAGTCACTGTAACTCTTTGTGGGAGACACTCCTTTGGACCTCTGCAGAAACTTAGAGCTGTGCCAGAAACTATCAAAAACTTCAAACGCAGGGGCAGGCTCCTAGAGCCTTCTCCAATGCCCTCACAGCTGTTTTGTTTACAACAAGGACATAGTTTTCCACCTTTTTAGTTAGGAACCTTGGGACTAGCCAACTGAGAGGCTGCCTGGACAGCGTGTGGTTTTCCAGGCCATGTGCTTCTCCATGTGGAAGCTGACAGGCTGGTCCTGGTGCTCAGAGATGTGCGTTTCAGGCTAGCTGTGGGATTCTGCAGGAGTCCCTGGATAGCTTCAGTGTGTCTCACCCATGAGCTGTGCGCTGCAATAATCTAATCTTGAGCAGGGCGATCAGTGGTACGGTTCACGTCTAAAAGGCCACGAGCACTGCTTTCGGTTTATAATCTGCTTCTAGTTGACTGCGTTACAGCTGTAATATGATCAAACAGCAGCTGAGATCTAAAATAACTTGGAGGGGTTATACACCCTAGGAACTAATGGAAGGTGGTCATTCAAAGGAAGTGACTAACAGCTTGTCCTTGTACTGGTGAAGATTCCCTTCCAGTTAGATGTACCCCAAGGTGCTAAACAGCATCGGCGTGACAGGGGCAAAGTTTGGCGCTGAGCTGCTGTGGCGGGGGGACCACCTGGACACAGCTTTTAATCTCTGAGAACAGACTCTGGATGAGTAGCCCTGTCTGCAACCATCAGCACTCCCAGTAAAGCTAGTGACAGTATAGTACACCAGGGAGGCTTAGCACTGAGGTTGAGTGGATCTACTTTTTGCCACCCCTTTTCTGGGCAAGCTGTGGTGCCCCCCGTGCCCCTATCATCCATGTGACAGGCCTGTCTGTGCTTATCTTGCCAGCTGTGCAGTGGGAGCGGCAGCTGGCTGGCACATCTCCACGGACTGTGACACGGCAGGCGTTTGGGAAAGGTCTGTTAAGGGGGTAATTTGTAAAGGCATGGCAGGAATTGTGCTGCATCCTGGCAGAGAGGTCCAGTTCTTCTGTGGTAACCTGTTAGAAGAACTGATGGAACTCAGAGTTTTTCTGTTGGCAGAGAGTGTACATCAAAGCAGTGTGTGCTGGTGCTTATCTGAACTGTGACAGAGCCTCACAGACAGGAAACAACTGGGCTAGTAAACTTGATGAGCTTCTGTAACTTGTGGAGGGGAAAAAAAAAAATCTCTGTACATGTAGACCGTGCTGATTCTCTAGCCATTTCAAGCTTTCACGTGTCAGTGTCTGATGTTACTATGCTACCTGTTTTCCTATGCTAAGAGTGCAGTAAGTGTGAGTCTGACCTCCTTTAAGGGCTCAAATCAGTTTATGCTTCTACCTGGTAGCTGCCACACAGTCAAGTGCAGCCTTTCTTCTGCTGTGATGCATAACATCAGTGGTTACTACCTGCTCAAGTGTTCCGACAGCTGGGACTCAGCAAAGCCTCGGTAGGCACTGAGGTTTTAAGATTTATCACTAAAAGCATCCTTCGTAGTCAATGGGTATTAATCATAGAAACAGGGGCATGAAGTAGAGACGATTTTAATAGGAAGTTCTTGTCATTGATAAAATTTTATCTGTGTCATAAATACATTAAACCAAAGGGCAAATTTGCCCTTTGATGCCTCCTAGGATTTTTTTTCCCCTGGTGCTTGAGGGGCCTCTCCTGTGGTTGGCTGCAGTGGCAGTTGTCTGGAGCTGAATGCCTGTGTGGGACAGGTGCTGGGGAGGGAAGGGGAATGTGGCGGTGTAGCACTGCGGGGAAGTCCTTGGGGTTGGAGTAGGATTCTTCACTCCAGCTGGTTTATGGTTTTTTCCCTTCACAGCTTGATATAAACAAAACTGTTTATACAGGCTGCTGAAGGAGTTGGCATTTGAGAGAACAGATGTGTGTGATAAGGAGATTCAGGGTTCTGGAGGTAACCATTTTATTACATTGGCAAGTATCGCAAGAGTACTTTTAAATTGAATAAATCTTAACTTACGCTATGCTGCAGTGGTAATAGTGGACTAATAGTAATCTTTTTAATGCTGAAGTGCGATCCTTCGGTACTGAAGACCGGCCCACAGACAGACCTGCTCCTCCAAGAGAAGAAATCTATGAATACATTATTTTTCGAGGAAGTGACATCAAAGACATCACTGTCTGTGAACCTCCAAAAGCTCAGCATACTCTGCCGCAAGATCCTGCCATCGTTCAAGTAAGTTAGCCTGAAGTGTTGACAGAAAGCTGTGATAAAACCTTGGTGATGAAGGACTGGATTTTGGTATAAACTTATAAAAATGAAGGCCAGTAAGTGTCTCCAGGAGTCTTCAGATTGTTTGAAGCATCCTGAATTTCATTGTAATGTTTAAAATAGCAGCAGCATTAAAGACTTCAGTCACCAAAAGCCAGAGCTAGTTTACCTAGCTGAGAATGCAGGAAAAATCATGAAGAGGTAAACTAACCCTTCTCAGTGTTTACTTAAGCTTTAGTAATGCTGTACGTGAAGTAGAGAATCACTGCCAAAGCAAGTTGACTTCTGGATGCTGTAAATGGAAATGTACTTTGTCTTGTTGCAGTCTTCACTGGGCTCTGCCTCTACATCATCCTTTCAGCCACATGTGCCTTACAGCCCGTTTAGAGGTATGCCACCTTACAGCCAGCTTGCTGCCAGCTCTTTACTTAGCCAGCAGTATGCAGCTTCCTTAGGTTTAGGTAAGTAACAAATTTTACTCGCTCGATTAAAGGTACAGTCCTTGTATGCGATTCCTTTGAAACCAATTAACCAACTAATACAGCATTCCTTGCCAAGTGCCAGGCTCCAACAAGCAGTGAATAAGCAGTTAACAGCTTTGTGCAATGATCCTATTGCAAGGAGGCCTGCCTTTCAGTTACGTGTGCACGCACATGGAGAGAAAGAAGCCAAATAGCCAAAGTTTCTCTCCGAAAGTAATGGGAATACCTAACAGTTGAGGCCAGTTCATTTCTAACCTAACATACTTTACATCTCCATTACATGTAAAAAGAACTAGTATTCCCAGAGAAAGTAAGCTGCTGTAATGCTGTTCTAGAGATTCTTGTATCTCTTTCCAAATCCTTCAGATGTTTCACTACCTTGTATCTTATCCATGTATCTTTGCTTTCTCTTCTTCCCTCTATCTCTTCAGAGAAATTGGTAAGCCCTCCAGCATCAGCAGCTGCTTCCAGCCCTAGTTCTTCTCCGTCTCCACAACCTGTTTCAGAGCCTGACATGTCTTCAGAGCCCCATCAGCTCTCTTCCAAGGGTAACAGCAGTTTGAGGACTCCAAATATTTGGAAGAACTGCATGGCACTTGCAAACACTCTGTTCTTGTTAACCCCTCCCAGAATGATAGTACTTACATGGGTAACACTAGTAGAACTGGTTTGTTCTCGGCTGGTTTTGCCTTTCATTACATGAAGTATTCCTCCTGTCCTAGAAGTACCAATTAGAGAGACAGGAGAAAGAAAAAAGTACAGGACAGCGGATCCTCTTTTGTAAGTATCAGGAGAGGGCTGAGGTTCAGGGATGTTAATGCACTCCATCCTATCCAGGAATGTGTGTCACCTTAGGGACTGGGTGAGGAATTAATTAGCCTTTCCTGGAAAGACGAGCATGCTGAAACTGTGGGTGGCCTTGCAGTGAGACCTCGGTTAATAGAAAATTCAGGAGTATTGCTGTAATTGAGGAAACATCAGGATAGATTTCATGCATGATGGGGCATAGTACCTTGTCAAGACTCCCAATTAGTAAAGCATGACTAACAGTGAACAATTTCTGAGTCGTGGTAAGCTGAGATAAAGTCATCCTGGGTGCTTGCTTCTGTGTGAAAACTTTTAAAGGAGGTTGAGTAGAGATACTAGACTGTCCTCAGAGCAGAGAGACCAGGTGCAGCCTGCATTTAAACATGGTAATTAGTTTCATCTGTTTTTAACTTAAGCATGTATGCTTGGGTTAGCATGAAACTGTTTGTGCTTACTCTCTGGTTTTGGCCCTCTATCTATACATACTTTCTCAATATTCTAGTTAAGCTTTGAAGCTTCCTCACATTAAACTTGCACAGCAGCTTTGTCCTATTGAATAATCCTTAGGATGTGCCTGTCTCCCTTGCAAGTTTTCCAGATGTACATTAACTGGGAACCTGCATGATGTTCCTTACTGGGTGTATCTCATGTGGACTTGGGTGACCCAGAAGTGTCAGTGCCTTGGTTTGTGTGTCCTCTTCAGCTTTTCACTTTTCTTGCTCTTTAAGTATATTCAGTTAAAGTTCGCTTCCAAGCAGTTCTTATGCCTAACTACATAAACCTGTAGTACTCCAAAACTTCTAATTAAACCTAGAATGCAGTGTTTCTTCTGAGTACTGAAGACTGTCACTTTTTAATATCATTGGTGTAAGGTATACCAAACCATGAAAAGTATTTACATGTTTTGTAGTGTGAATAAATAAGCCTGGATGGAAGAGCAACAGAAGTCTTGGTAACACTTTGGCCTTGACCAAGAAGGAATTTAAAAGGGTAACTTTGAGATCCTGGTCTGGTTTCAGGTTTTCTTTGTCGGAAAGCTAACAATAAGCAATGAAATTAAAGGACTTCTAAAAGCAGCTTATAAAGTGGGATGTAGTTGAGGTGGTTGAGCTTTTGCTGCAAAACTTTTTGGACAAAGTGGGGAAGCTTTCTTGAGTGGTTTCAAAATGGTGCATTTCTTGCTTCAAATTTAAAATATTGCGTAAAGTAAAATCCTACATAACCAAGGATACACCTAGAAATTGGATTTTGGTTTAAACTGCTTAAGATTGACCTGGCTTGCTTGTCTAATGTGTCTTAACTTGGTTTAAGGAATAAATGGGTAGACTTCCTGATTTTAAGGCTCTGGATTTGAGCCCCAGCTCATGGCAGTAGTGCCTTACCTAGCGTATATGCCACTTAAACATAGCACGTAATGATAAACACTCAACGCTTTGAGTAATTCTTGACAAAACGGTTTCTCCCTAGAAGCGGGTAGGGTTTGAATAACATCGGCACGTTTTCTGGGAGGCACTTAGTCATTGGGATTTTTTCCAGGTGCCGGCTTTCCTTCTGTTCACCCAGTCCGCAAAAGCCCCATGGTAGAGCAGGCTGTTCAGACCGGGCCTGTTGACAACATGAATTCACAAAAGCCACCCCCAGTGAAAGTAACTCCGGGGGTCCAGCGCAACGGACGGCAGGTTCCCCAGGGCGGCGGGAAGACAAACGGTACGTGCGCGTCGCCTTGGCCAAAGTGCTGGTTTGGAGCATCCTTCAAAGGGCCGTAGCAAGACTAAACTGGTCTGGTTTTGTTCTTGTGCTCCTTTAAGTTTATCCTTTTTGTTCGGTAGATCCAGTTCAGGCAGCACCTGTGCAAACCCAAGGACAGGTGAATGATGAAAACAGAAGACCTCAGAGGAGAAGATCGGGTAGGTTGACCTGATGCTAAACACTTGCGTTAGCTGGTAAAGGCAGATGCTGCTCACTTTAGTGAAGGGTTATCGGACAGAAGCTTGAGAGCAAAATAAAGCTTGATAAAGCTTTGGGCATCCAGAGGTGCTTTCCTAACAAAGTGAGGTTTGGAGTGACAAGTTCAGAACATTCCAGGGACAGAATTCTAGTCTTTTCTAGAAAAAACTTGAAGGTACGTTATAAAAATTGATGCTGTGAGTTGGCAGCAGCAACTAGATTTCTCCAAAAGCTGAAGTACTTCTACTGGGAAGGGCAGCCTTTGTAAGAATTTCCAGAGCAGAGGTCTTATCTCAAGACTGCGGTTTAAGCACAGGTCAAAAGAAAGTGAAATTAAATTCAGACAGATATTTCTGCCCAAGCAAAATGAGAAAAGGTGTGATTCAAAGCCTCAGCCTCTCGGGTCTTCAAATTAATTTGCCTGAGGGTAACACTCCAGCTTTTGAAAAGGGAGTTGATAGTGTCTCACATGAAAACCAGAAACGATACAAAGTACAAGCTCCCTGAGTGGGCAGATGAGTCTTGAGTGATTTTTGTGAAACCAGTGACCTGCTCCTCTTGGTCATCGTGATGGGTTTGTAGACTAATTACAGTACAACACTTGTGGATGAAGAGCAGGCAGGAAAGAGAGCTTTCACTGCTTCCCTCAGCTTTTCTTGGTGTAGTACTTGTTTTGATTTCCTCTCCTCACAGTAGAAGGAACATTGGTATGCTCTTAGTGGTAGGACTGACATCCAGGATGCCTTACGGAAAGTTAGTGTTACTAACTAGTAGTTAGTAACTAGTGTTAGTGTCACGGCTCCTACAGCCAAGTTGAGGAGTTATTTCAAAGAGGTGTGGCCTAACCACAGGACTGGAGGCCAGAACCTCCTGAGTTCTAACCCTGGCTTGCTCTGGTCTTGCTCAAGTTGTGGAACCTCCCTGTGCATTACCAAGTGTTTAAACTCTCCTGCTTTCAGGAAACAGGAGAACCAGAAACCGTTCTAGAGGACAAAACAGACCAACTACTGTGAAAGAAAATACAATAAAGTTTGAAGGTGACTTTGACTTTGAAAGTGCAAATGCACAATTCAACAGAGAGGAACTTGATAAAGAATTCAAGAAGAAACTAAACTTTAAAGGTTTGTGATTTCATTAAATATGAATTGCTGAGATAGTAGTAAACACTGCACAGCCAAACTTGTTCTGAGAAACTGGGTGATTACGTGTGGCAGCATCTCAAGGCTTGTTTGAGGGAACAAGAGAACAGATGGCTCTTCAGTATGCATCAAGGAAGTGTAATACATTTTATTATCTTCAGATGACAAAGCAGAGACGGGGGAAGAAAAAGGGGACCCTGGAGTGGCAACTCAAAACAATGACGGCAATGCAGAGGAGGACCTTCTGGGACCCAACTGCTACTACGATAAATCCAAGTCCTTCTTTGACAACATTTCTTCAGAACTGAAATCTAGGTGAGTGTTTCCCAAAATCTTGCTTTTTTTAATGCAATTTTATGCATAGAGCTCCAGGCATAATCTATGTCACATAGTTTAATTCTTTAAAAAAAACTTATAAAGCGAGAAAGTCAGCAAAACAGCCTTTAGAAGGGAGTCCTGCCATGTGTTTGATGGCCCACGAGTGATAGTAGCCAAGCTTCATGCAGTGGGACCAAATAAAAAGGATTTCAGCAGAAACACTTGCCAAAAGTATGGTACAGGAATTCCCAGTCCTGTTTCCCAGTACTGACTCTGCATCCATTGATTTTAAACAAATTTCTTACCACGTTTGCGGGAGGAGAAGTTGCAGATGGGAGCAGGCTGGGCAGGGAGGAGGTCAGGTCTGTCTCTGGAAATGCCTGAAGCTAAATTTGGGGAATATTAAAGCTTCATCTTTTGCTGCTAACAGCGTTACCAACTGCCTGGTGAAGTCAGACATCCCTTTAGAGTCAGTGTGTGCAACTCCCTTGGTAATGTCTCCGCTTCCCTTCAGCCGAGCTTTATACCAAGCACTTGCTGCGAGGTGTTCAGGGCTCTAAGGAAGGAACACGCTGGTGCTGTGGCGCTGCCTGAGCAGCAGTCTGCTGACCTTCAGCTGCGCCAGGGCTTCCTGTGGGTCCAGAGGGGCTTCACTGGAGTCAAGAGCTTGTAGGTGTCCAGAAAACAAGACAGGATTTGAAATGCTCCAAGGCCGTGTTCAACTCTTGAGGCCCATCGTTAGTTTTCCAGTGTGAAAGTAGCTCACAGAAGCCAACAGCTGTCACTCCCAGCCCCCTGCATAGCAGAGGAACGGAGCTGGTGAGCGTGTACCTGCAGCTGGTTCTTGCTGCAGCTCAGCTCCACAAAACAGGGTGCCTGAAGCTTTCCAGCCAAGTCAGTTGGTGGCTGCTCCGTGTTTCCATGAAACCTGAATGAGGTCGTGTTCAGTTCTAGGCGCACCACGTGGGCTGAAGAAAGGAAGCTCAATACGGAGACATTTGGAGTGTCCGGACGGTTCCTTCGTGGCCGCAGCTTTCGTGGTGGATTTCGAGGTGGAAGGGGTAGCGGAGCAGCAAGGAGAAACCAGACCACTCACAGAGCTGGTACCGGCAGAGTGTAACTTCAGAGGCAAGTGTTTTGGTAGAATAAATACTGTCGCTGAGCCACGCTTGTCTCTTCCTTGCCTGAACTCTGTGCAACCTCTTTGGCTCTCCAGTCTCCTGGACGTACTGAGAATTGTTTCTTATTGTGCCTGGTCTGTTCTTCTAGGTGGTAGATGGAAATAGGAGTAATTTTAGTGTGTTCTTAACATGTTGATTGTTCTGTTGATTTCTCGGGCTAGTTTGGGAAAGCAAGAGCTGCTTGTTGGAGCTGAGGCTCTACCTCTGTTTCAGTCGACACATGGGTGTGAACTCCGCTGATTTTCTTTTCCTTGGGAGAAGATCTTTGTGATAGCAAATCTAATGCTACTTCTTTCTGAATAGGTTCTCCTGAGAGGATGAAACTGTACATAGAAAGACAACAACCAACTGCTGCACTAATGTGGGAAAATGGTTCATCTTGTTTACTGTCTCAGCTCAAGCGACAGAACTTCATGTACTACTGCTTAAATCCTGGACTTATTTTGGACCAGCAGCCGTCAGCTGGAATATTCTTTGGAAGAGGGAATGTGTTCAGGGGTACCTTCTTCAGGGTGTCTTTTTGTTTGTGTCTTTTTTTTTTTTAAGTGCAGACTAATTTACATGGTTCTTCTTTCTGGGTCTCAAAGGCTGCTGTAGTCTAAGCTGAAGGTCAGAGCCCTTTTCTGAACCCTGAAGAAGATAAATCATGCTTTTTAACACGGAACCAAAGCTCACTTGAAACAAACCAGCTATAATTTGTTTGTTCTGAAGAACCGAACGGATTCTTTGGTGCTGCTGGTCTCCCTGTTCTCAGCAGCCGCTGTGAAGTAGCACTTGGTATCTGGAGGAATGGATTCCTGGTGCGAGGAGTTGTGTATAGCGTCACTGGGGAATACTGGATTGTTGATCATGTAGTCGTGTAAATGACCGTGCAGCTGTTTGTCGCTGGTACTGACGTGGAGGTGCTGCAGGATGACACCCAACCCTGACTCTCCCTCAAGCTGGAGGGCGCTGGGTGTTCCTCAGAGGCCTGGAGCTGGGTCAGGGCAGCGTCGGGGACCAGCGCGCTGTGTCCTTGGTGGGACCAGAGCGGCGAGTGCTGCGCTCCTGCGCTCAGGATGAGGAGGTGTGCCCGTAGGTGACTGTCAGCTCTGCTGCTGGCCTCCGTTTTGTACCTGGCTCTGGGGCGGTACCCAGCACAAACAGCTCTCTGTCTGCTAGTAGACTGTGGTGGAACACTATGGGATGTTTTCATTAAACTAGGGATGGGAGTCCATATAATGAAGCTTACCAGATGGGCATGTTTCAGTTGTTTCCTCTATACCCCTCATACTGTAAATAGTTTAGTTGGTTTTCTTTTGTTTTTAAAAATCTGTATGTGGGGAGAGGGGCTGGGAGGGAGGGGTTACATTTGTTTGCATGAATAAGTGGGTTAAATTGCTATAGGCATGTGTCCCTCTTTTGGTTAGTAGGGAATTCTGTTGGAAAAGCACCTTGACGACTGAACCCCTTACATAGCTAGAACTTTTTAGTTACGCATTGACCTAGGTTACTGTAAAAGCTTGGATTTATTTTTGTAGGACTTTATCGCTAAGAATTAGAACCTAGCAGTGGGGCTGCTCTTTGGAGTAATGTAAATTGTAATTATAATAAACATGTAAATGTTTAAGGTTTCCCTCCTCCTTTGTTCGGTACGATGCTGTCACATCAGTCCCTGCAGTGGGTCGGGGCAGGCAGGGCTCGGATCGGAGTCTGAGAAGACCACCCTGCAGAGCTCTGCCAAGGTGATGCCCTGTTTGAGAAGGGCTTAACGCCCCTCGCCTGGGCCACCAGCCCCTTGTGGCTGTTGCCCTGCGCTCGGCTCCTGCTCAGCAATCAGCCTGGCGAGTGCCGGTGTTGCCCAAAGCGCCCTGAGCCTGTGCCTCTGCGACCGCAGCTCCCTGGGCTGCTGGGGACTCGAGAGTTGGTTTTGGGTGGCAGCGCTGCCGGTTCTGGAGCCACCGACACCTTCAGCGTCTGGGCTCCTAGCAGAGCGCGGGTGCGCGCTGAAACTGCTCCTGGGGGAGCTGCTGCAAGCCTCGCCTTTGGCAAAACAGCCAGCGTGACATCGGGCGTAAAGATGGAATTCTCTGCCGGAGGCAAGCGGTGGCTGTGGCAAAATGCGAGATGGGTGGAAGAATGCCTTTTTATTGTAAGGCAGGAATTCATGTTTCTAGCCAAGCCTCAGATCTAACACCTAAGACGCAATCGCTGGTGCTGCTGGATTCACTGTTGCGGAGGTGTCCCAGGCGCTCCCAGGCTGCTGGGCCTGGCTCGGTCTGGGGTGTAGGAGAGCTGGGAAGACTAATGGCTGTGGCTGCAGGTCCTTCACCACCAACTCTCCTTCCTGCTGGGGCTGGGGCAGGTGGTGGCCCCTGGAGCTCTGCAGCAGCCTGTCAGCTTCCAGGTGGGAGATTCCCAACGCTGGGAATGATGGTGGTGACTTCACAGGGAACCAAACACAGCTTGAACTTCACAATTCCTGTGCAAAGACTGATGAATGAAGCCATGTGGATTCCAGCCTCTCGCTTTGGTTCCAGGCTCTCCTGAGCAGAAGCAGCAGCACCGCTGCTCCTGTCCTTGATTCCGCTGTGACTTGGCAGCATTGTCCTGTAAATAGTTGCAGGGTGAGAGGCCAGGAAAGGTGTGAGGGTCACTGCAGGGCTGTACCTGCTGCCAGAGCGCCCCAAGCAGCCACCCTCAGTGGGGTGGGATGTCCTGGGGCAGGGCTCCTGCAGCTGAGCTGCCTCTTGCAGGCTCCCGGGATGCTTTTGGTCCTTGCTGTGACTGCTGTCAGCTGAGTCTTGCTTTACAGCTGTAAACCCAGGGGTTGGTGGGCAGCAGCGTTGGTTGAGTTCCACCCCCTGGGTGGGTATCAACAGGGAAACTTTGGTAACAAAAGGGCACCTACTGCTGTTCCAGGCAGGTGCTGAGCCTTGGCGGTTGGAGCTCTGGTGTAGGAGGGGCCTGAGGCTGCTCTGAAATGGGAAAAGCCACCACTAAACTTCCCGGAAATGGGAAAAGCCCATAGTGGCCAAAAGCACAAAGCTCTACAGCGCAACCGGTGAGGTGACTGATTTCCCTCATTCCCTGAAGAGGTGCCCTCAGGAACACAAGTGGGATGGTGCTGAAGACTTGTACTGAAAGGTAAGCAAAGCTCCATGAAAAAAGAGACAAAACCCCAATTTTTTTAATGTGGAGGTGGGGGATGACACAATCACCGGGGGTGGAAGGGACCTCTGGAGATCACCTTGTCCAACTCCCCTGCCAGAGCATGTTCACCTAGAGCAGATTGCCCAGGATGGGCATCGAGGCAGGTTCTGAAAGTGCCCAGCGATGGAGACTCCACCACCTCTACAGAAGGTGTTCAGGCTCTGGGGGGATGAAGAGGCTGATGTCACCAGGCTCAGCCCTGCGCAGCAGGAGGGGCGGGAGCTCTGCTCTGTCCTGCTCCCACCTCAGCGCTGTGCCTGCAGGGAGAGCCTGGCCTTGGCAGGAGCAGGACATCCAGCTCCCACCCTGCCCACTCCTGCCTCCTCAGAGTCACTGAGGGCTCTCAGGCGGGGCTGCCACCACCAGAGGGTCCTGATCATCCTGGAGATGGTGACAGCAGGTGAATCACGTGGACAGTGCAGATGCCACAACACAAACACCCCTCTGAGATACAATTCCCTGTTCCTGCTCGCAGCTCCTGGGGCTCGTTTTAAAGTGTTTTGAGTAAACGGTTGTCACCTGACACCTTCAAATGTGCATTTCTACTACATGTTAAGGTCTGCAGGGAGTAGATGGCTGGAGCGGATCCTGCCTCTCGGGAGCAAGGTCGGTGCCCAGCAGCAGCACCAGGTCCCCGCGTCCCTCAGCACATCAGTGACCTCCCTCTGCCAACGGGGAGAGAACGGGGCTCCCGCAGTCACCGGCACCGCGAAGGGCAACCAGGCAGGGCCAGAAACTTGAGTTAAACCTGCTCCTGGGAGGCAGCAGCGTATGAGCGGAGAGGAACGGGAGCAGAGCGTTTAACTGTTGTACGTAGCCTTCCTTGGAGGTATTTTTAGCCTGAGGAAGCCGCTGGTCTATAAATCCCCTCGTGCGCAATCACAACAGCAAGGTGTTATTCTGAACGCGATGAATCACCCCCAGCCTCTGTGAGCGCCAAGTCCTGCTCCCCTGACAGGACAGCCCCACCACCGACCTCCCCTGACGTGACCCCACCACCTCTGCACCAGCCCAGGAGGTGAACCCGAGACCTGGCCTTGCAAATGGGAGGGTGGAAGGAAAAGCCTAATTCCATAGGAGTTATGTTCCGTCGAGGCTGTAACACAACCCTCCACACAGCTGCTGAAGAAACCCAACCCAGCAGGGAGAAGCTACCACCAGAAGAATCATTAAACAAAGCAAAGTGTCCCAGGGAAAGGATGTAAACAAAGTCATCGTCCTTTAATGGGTCACTACTGCTGTTGGGTGTCCAACCAAATAGTCCCAGGTGGTTAAAACCCAAGAACAGAAAGGTTTTTTTTAAAATAACAGCTTTAAAAAAAAAAAAAAAACCCAAACAACCCAGGAGGTTTATTGTAGGTCTGAGAGGGGCACAGTATGAGGAGGTGGAATGCCTACACGTTGTCTATCCAGAGGAACCCATCGCTCGAATCCAAAGGCAGCAGCTAGGCGGTTGAATTTCGTTCATCATGATGTTTTCTTCTGTTTCTTCTTTTCATTTTCTTCCTTTTCTTTCTCAATTTCAGCGACATACTTCTCAATTTCCTCAGGGTTCAGGATCTAAAACAGAAACGCGCAGGTGACCCTCGAGGTTCTAACACAACTTGGAGGCTCTTATTGGAGCAATTCTAGTTCTGACAGGGAGAGCAGGTTCAGGGGTATTGATCCAGCCACAGGTACCTCGAGCAGACGCAACAACATTCCTCGGCCACGGACAAACAGGAGTATTTGCCAGGGCAGGAGGAGATTAAGGGCTGGACGTTGATGCAGATCAACAAGGACAGTATCAGAAACTGGCTAAGAAGGGAGAAAAGCAAAACAAAGAGCTTTACCTTCAGCGGCTGCTCTCGCCTCATAACCGCCAGCTCGATGTTCTTCCCACCAGACTGCACCACCTTAACAGGAGGCAGATACAGGTATCAGGAGGGTGTCCGTTAATTAATTCTAACAAAGCCCTTTTAAGTCTTATTAGAGGGAGAACAGCCAGGGAGTGTTGTGCTCATGGGCTCTAAGCTCTACTCCAGCTGCACTATCATTCTCAAGGAATCAGGATTTTCCTCCTGGAGTCAACACACTCGGGGGCTGCTGAAGGACACCTCATTTCCACCACCTGACGGTTGATATTCTCTGTACCTTAAACTTCAGAGCCCAGAGAGGCCCAGAGAGGTTGTGGAGTCTCCTTCTCTGGAGAGATTCCAAACCTGCCTGGATGCAATCCTGGGCCCCCTGCCCTGGGTGACCTGCTGGAGGTTGGATGAGACGATCTCCAGAGGTCCCTTCCAAGCCCCACCATGCTGGGATTCTTGATTCAATACAAAAGTAGGATATTCTTCATGTGGTTTAGCACATCTTCGGTGCATTTGCTTGAACACCCAGAAGTGAGTCTGTTTCCCTCCCCAGAGAGCTGCTCGTGGGTGCTTCTCTGTGAGCAGAACTGTTACCTGAGATATTCCGAACCCTGGGCTGAACCCCACACCCGTGGCCTGCGACGGAAGGCTCTCTCAGATCCTTTTATAGCACTTTCCTGGGACACGCACCAAGATTTCCACCTTCCGCCCTCTGAGAAGCTAAGCCAGACAGAGGGAGAGTCACAGCAGGGAGCTCAGAGACTCACCTCCAGAAGAGCCTTGATGACAAGTTTAATGGTGAGATCGTCTGTTTCAATGGCTTCATCAGTGTAGTTCTTCTCCAGGAATTCACGCACGGATTTGGCTCCTCTGCCGATGGCATTAGCCTGGAAACGTTGAGGGGAAAGAAGATAATGATGTTTCGAAAAGACTTCATTTACAGAGTACGCAAGACAGATGAGGTGTGCAATTACACAATCTGAAACCCTTTTGTGATGGCTGCTGATTTTTCAGGAGACCGAACAGGTTATTGCCTGAACGTCACACAAAAAGACAGTCAACAGGCAGAGGTGGGTTTTTTATGGAAGAGGACAAGGTTTCTCGAGGAAAGCTGAACTGCAGGCTGCCGTTCCCGCTAAATTTCATCACTAAGGATTCGTGCAGCTGTAAGCACCACCTGGCCAGCCAGATCTACACCAGTCCCTCCCAGAAGGGGACCTTAACTTGCAGATATTTCATTACTTCTCCTCAAGAGACAGAATCAACTCACCTTCCAAGCATGGTATGTGCCAGAGGGATCGGTCTGGTACAGCCGCGGGGTTCCGTCAAAGTCAAATCCCACGATAAGAGCAGAGATACCAAAAGGTCTGCGACCGTTGCTTTGTGTGTATCTCTGGGCGGAAAGAAGAGATGCTTACTTCAGAAGTGGTTCTAAACACATTTTGAGAGTGGAAATCAGACATCATAAAAGTTATGACCAGAAGAGGCACCAGAAATCTTTTTAGCGGGTTCTCTTCCCAATCTACCTGTTCAAGTTTGGATTCTACGTCTTACAGAAGACTCAAGCAAGGGGAGGTTGTTGCTCAGGCCCTGTTCCTAACTCCTGCTGAGGTTCGCTGCGTGACGACGGCCCTTGGGAAGAGCCTGCCTCTCTACTGCTCTGCTCTGACAGGCTCGCTGAGGGAGCCCAGAGAGAGGATGACAACACCTGGACGCAGAGGCAGTTTTCACCAATGATTTATAACAATTCCATGAGGAAAGCACGGCCTCCCCCACAGCAATAGGCAGGCAACAGTGACACCCACGCTGCTGCCCTGGGCCAGCGCGGTCCTTGCCACGCCGCACACCCGAAGGGCCCATGAAGGAGGAGGCCCCGCCACCAGCAGCATCCCTGCGGCAGGAATATCCGGCATGAGATTTCTGGTTTGTAACCATTTTAGAGAAATCCTGGATGTGCCCGAGTGAAAGACACAAAGCTTTGTGGGAAAACTTTGGAAAGCGCCTTTCTGGCAGGGTGGCGATTATGACAAGAATTATGCTGTCACCATCATCACCATACTCACACACGTCTGGGCACAAATAAATCGACTTATTCTAACCCTCACTAGTTGCTTAAAACCACACTGGCCAATTAATTTTATCAAAATCAATATCAAACATAAACATATTCAGTACAGCACCGATTTGTCCCCATCTTACCCCTGCCTGCAATGGTTTAGTAGAAGGGAAAACGAACAGGGGCTGCGAAGACATTCTGACAATAACAGAGCGCCCTCATTACAGGAGTCAGCGAGAGCTGTAGGTCAGCAGAGTGCTCCCGATCATATCACAAGTGTAGTTCTGCAGCCCTTACAAGTACTAATTCATTTCTTCATCATGGGAACAAACCCAGCAGTAATCAATCCTCCCGTCCTATTGCTCCATCCTGATTTCCAACAAACACTCGCAGTGTTTTGTTACGCTGGTTTTTACCAGCCGAGTAGAACGAGGCCAGGATGGACAATTTACATACTGAGTCTGAGGCGCTGCCCGTCAGGACGTATTTTTAAGCATTTCCGTGCGGTCCAACGTACCTGTTTCAGACTAGCGATGTAGCGTGTGATGTACTCCACGGTGACAGGATCCTCCACGGTGAGTCTGTGGCTCTGACACTCCACACGAGCTCGATTTATGACTATTCTGGCATCAGCCGTCAGCCCTGAAACGACAGCGTCTGCTCAGATCCGCGCTTCACACCAAACACACCAATAAAACACCCGGTCTGGCCCCGAAAGGCTCACAGGGTCAGTGTCAACAGTAACGGAGAAAGCAAACGAGCAGTCGCACTTTCTCAGGGTTGCTGAGCTAGAAAAGCATTTTTAAGGCAACGGAAAGAAGCTGATGTGCCAAAACAAGAAGAGGATTTAGTTTACAGCTTTTGTGGTTGTGACTTAGATAACAAAGGCAATTCTGAATCAGGCAAGCAGGATATTGCCCACAGGCCGACGCCATCCCATCTAATGGGAAGTTACCAGAGCAAGCCCCGCTCTCACACACATTCTTTTATTTCTTACACAGTTCCCCTCACTATAAACCAGCTTTATCTGCACAAAAAAATCTTGTCTAGTTGATGAAGCTACAGCAGCATCGTGTTAGTTGACACAAAAAGAGTATGACCCTTTGAAAAAATAAAATAAATTTATTTCTTGTTTTACTTTTTCGCTAATAACACCATTGTCAATTTACAGTCTTGTTTCTATTGAACTTTTCTTAAGGCCACTGCTCCTGCCCACTCATCTAAATCCCATTACTTTTACTGGTTAAACTGGATCTCCCCTTAAAGCGTTACAAATGCTGACAGAGAGACTCTAAACTACCCAAAGAGAGGAGAAACCTTCCGAAATCCACTTTCTCTCCATTTGCTTATTTTTCTTAAAAAAAAAACACTTTCATGCCTCCTGTTTATAAACAGGAGCTCTGAACAATGAAAAGGCATTTGGAACAGGGCAAATGTGGAACTAGAATATTTATGCTTCAAATCCAGAGGTCTTCCGAACTAGAACAGAGATGGTTTTTCTCTGTTTTCTGGAAGACTGCAAAATTTAGCTTTTTTGGCTTGGTGCATGTGTGAAAAGGTCCCCGTAACTGATGGAAGTCTCTCATAGCTCTTGTGATATGTAATAACAACACATATTTTATATGTAATATATAAAATTGTTAAATATTTACATGCTCAACATATATTCCATAAATATATACATAAAAATTTAAATATTTAATATATAAAAATACAAATAAATATTTAAATAAATCTATTTAAACAGGATATGTTTGTATCTATGCCAACAACATGTCAGTTCAGTCTCCATCCTCATATTAAACAGAGGGCCCTAGGAACTTTAACACGTATTTCCTCTCATTAGATCATTGACTCGCTTTCTCTACTTATCCACAGAGTTGGCTACGCTTGTTTTGAAAAGAACAAGCAACTGCAGAAATATGCTCTTTCCTCAGCGTCTCAGTCAATTCTGCCAAGTATAACTCAGGGACTAAAGGAAAGTCAGGGAGGGACTTTTTACAAGGGCTTGTAGTGGTAGGATGAGGGGCAATGGCTTCAAACTGGAAGACAGGAGAGATAGATTACAAATCAGAAAGACGTTCCTCACTCTGAGGGTGGTGAGACACTGGCCCAGGTTGCCCAGGGGGGCTGTGGTTGCTCCATCCCTGGAGGTGCTCAAGGCCAGGTTGGACGGGGCCTTGAGCCACCTGCTCTAGTGGGAGGTGTCCCTGCCATGGCAGGGGTTGGAACTAGATGGTCTTTAAGGTCTTTTCCAACCCAAACCATTCTATGATTTCATGTTCTCAGTATCCATGAACATACCCAAAGGTGCTCCAGTAACCGCCAAAACCCCTGAAGGGATCACATACCTGCAAAAGCCATGCAGACATTGTCATCCAGAGCACAGATCTTCCGTACAGTTCTTTCATCCTGAAGTTTTGCCACGGACTTCTTTTCCACACCAAGAACAACAATATCCTTCCCTCTCACTCCAACCTTCAGTGCATTAGAAGAAGAAAGAAAAAACATTAAGCTAGGCCCAAAAAGCCTGGCAATGGCAGACTTTCTTCACATTGTAAGCATTATTTCAAGTCAAAGTCATTATTTTATTTCTTATTGCCACAACCTGGAGAAAGGACTGATGGAACAAAAATCGCATCAGGTTCCAAGGTGCAGTTTCATAATCAGCTCTTACCAATTTAAATCCACACGGCTCCCAAGAGCTACATTCCCACTCCTCCTACCAACTGTGTTTTCCTCAACCCTCCCCAACGCTGGTGTTAGTGTTTCCGCAGCCACAGAAGCAGGATCAACAACGCAACTACTGCTGTCAGAACTCAAACCACAGAAGATTAGGCCAAGTAAAATCTACAAGCAGCCTGTCAGTGGCTTGCTGCCTTCCTGTCCTAATACCTTGAATATACCTTTTCCAGTATCAGGGACCTTTCACACTCATTCCCACTGCTTCTCATAAGGTGATGGGAATCACTTTTTTCTTATGGGGTGGCCCTGCTGTTAGTGTGTTACAGGTGCTTCCAAAACCATTAAACCCAACCAGCTACTCAACAAGAGACAAGACAAAGGTAGCTAATATTAGATGTCAGCTCCATTTTTACAGTATTTTTCATTTCTGGAAAAAAATAACAAAAGCAGCCTATTTAGCACTAAGTCTTGCTACATTTATTCTCACCCCAAAAGCAGTATATTTTCTTCCAGGTATTTTTTTATTTGGGAATTAATACCTCCTCCCCTCAACCCAATGAAAAAAGTTTCATTGAGCAGAAACTTGGGACAGTTGGCAGCTAGGGGCCAGAAAGTTCCTTCTACACGCCTTTACTGCCACGTTCCCAAATCCACTGGGAACCTGCATCGTGCACAAGCATAAACCACCACATGCAGAAGGGTGACATAGAGGATCATTCTTCTCCCGCAGGCCCGCAGCACTGCTCCCGACCAGGCCTCCCAGGCTGAGCCAGCGCCTGTCAGGACTCCAGGACACCCACCTGCCCTGGGCCTCACGTTCAACGCGTAGAAATTCCAACACTCCCCCACAAAACCCCACAGCAATGGCCTGAGAGAGAACTTACAGACAGCGCAGCATCCACTCCGAACAGAACGATGACTGTTCAGGCAGCTCCAAACCCAGTATTTAGCCCGACCGCCGCTGCTGCGGCCTCAGGGCAGCTCTCTGGAAGCAGGTCACACCGTGAGGGACCCGCGTTCCCCGCAAGCCCGGCCCCACTCGTGCCGCGGGCCCGGCAGGCCGATGAGCGCGGCGAGGACCAGGCCGCGTCCCGGGCCTCCCCTCAGCGAGCCCGCCCGGCGCACTCGCCGCCGCCCCGCGCTCACTCACCGCGGTGGAGCCTTTCTTCACCGCCTCCTGGGCGTACTCCACCTGGAAGAGGTGCCCGTCCGGGGAGAAGACGGTGATGGCCCGGTCGTAGCTCATGGCTGCCGCCCGTGCGTCCCCGCGGGGCCGGAACCAGCCGCCTCCCTCAAAACCGCACACTCATCCCCCCGCCCCGCGCTTCCGGCGCCATGCCGCCTCACGCCGACGGCGCCCCCTGCGCCAACTCCGTACGCTGCGCCTCACAGAACTGCAGGGAGGAGAGGCGGCGCCTCACCTGCGCCATTGGCGTAGGGAGCCGGCGTTACGCAGCCGGCGTAGGCGGCCGCCTGGCTCACGGGCTATCCCCCCCACCTCGCCGCCGCCGCCGCCTCCGCTGCCCGCGCTGGCGCAGTTGGCGTACGGCCCTACGCAGTTGGCGCGGTTGGCGGCGGAGGCAGGGAGCTGCCGCTCGCCTGCGACAGGAAGCCCGGCGGCAGGGACGGACCATGTGCGGCGGGCGGGGAGGAGGCGGAGGAGGA
>JAVSBS010001003.1:0-12935 GCA_033124195.1 Coracias cyanogaster | reverse complement strand
CATGTGTTGGGGTGTCAGCTCTGCTGGTTTTATTTTCTCTGTCCTGTGCCCTTTGGGCGATTGGTGTCCAAATCAAGCAGAATGCTGGGGGTGTTAGCATGGCCCCGCTCCACAGGAGTGGGGATGAGCACCTTCTGGTGTGGGTGTGGGAGCCCAGGGCTTGGTGGTGCTGAGCTGTGAGCATGGCATGAGGAAGGGAAAGTTTTGGTCCCAGGGCTGAGCTTGGTACCTGTCAAAGCTTTTTCCTCCTCTCAACTCAGGAATGTGCAGCAGTGCTGTTCATTGGCAGGAGGATGGGGCAGGAGGGGACCAGGATATGGGCAAAGGTGGGACAGGGACCTTATCGAGCATCAGAGCCCCATCTGTCCCCTCCCTGCTCAGCTTCTGTCCCCGATGGACACACCTGGGGCTGGGGGACTCTGCTTCCTCCAGCCAGTGCTGAGAGGGAAGCAGGCAGGCTTTGAAATGCACTCCCGTAAATAAGCCTTTCTTTCACATCACCCGTCAGCGCCGTTCAAGCCCCGTGGAACTGGAAAGGGTCCCCGTAAAAAGGCTGTGGAGTGTGTTTCAGGCAGATAAGTCCCTGCCTTTGAAGTGTGGCAGGCGGGCAAAAGCGCCCTCCTCTCGTAGCTGCTGCCAGCCGCTGCGAATTAATCACAGCCCTGCACAGATAAGAGTACAAAGCCTGGCTGAGCACTTCTCCTGCCCGGAGGAGGGGTCTGCAGGGGACCGCTTGACATCCTGGGGTGGGGGGGATGGAGGGCTGGGATGGGAGAGCCCAGTGGGGGGACTGGCTGTGGGGTGGTAAAGAACCCCATCTTTCCAGGCTTGGGGGATGAGACAGGGTCTCTTGGGGACCCTCTGTGTGTGCCCCAACGTGTGTTTGGTCCTGTGGGGAGCCAGTGGCCCAGTCCGGCACAGCCAGACCTTGGCCAGATCCCTGCCGCGAATGTTAAATCCAAAAGCAGCCTTGGCATGTCTGCAGCTGCGTTCCCTCTCCGGCTGTGCTTCCTCCCTCTCCGCCTGGAGTCCCTGGCCCTGGCTGAGCTGTAAAGCCCTGTCCTCTGCCGCTGTCCTCCTCCGGACCTGCTGCCAGCGCTGGGTGGCTGCCAGGTCACGGCTGCTCCCTTCATTCCTCTCATTGCCCATCTTTCCAAAATGCGGCCCTGGGGAGATGCTTCTCTCTTACTTGTGCTCATTGCTGGTGGCCGTAAGGACATTGGGAGGTTTTCCCTTTGGTGGTTTGGTGAGTGGCCGTCAGTGGTTATGGCCATGGGGAGGTGCCTCCTCACCTGGACAAGCCTGAAGGGAACCTTGCCCAGGGAAACAAGCACAATGCAATGGAAGGAGCCATCCTGCCTCCGATGTGCTGTCTCTGCCTCCTGGTGCTTTCGCTTCCCCTTGCCTTTCATGTGGGTTTCAGGTCCCAGCCTTCTCTTGTACAGCTCCTCAGGATAGCGGCTCTTCACTCACTCTGGCTGTGGGCGGGCCTGAACCCTGCAGAACCTTCTGGATGCTCCAGCATCATGGTTTGTAAAGCAGAGCTGAGAGTTGGAGGGAGCATTGGGCTTGAGGCAGCAGCAGGACTGGCCGGTGCCATTTTCCAGCCATGACCCTGCACCACTACATGCTTCTTAGCAAGGTGATGTGCTCTCCTCTTCCAAAACCTGTATGGGATGGCAACTCCTTTCTTCAGCCATCTCTAGGTCTCCTCAGGGAAGACTTCGCCTCTGCCCAGCTGGGATGTGCTGTGTGCCCTGGGGTGCCTGGGTGTTGAAGCATTGCGTGCCATCATTTTCCTAATTGTTCCTTTGCCAGGGTTCTCTATGGCTGGCCTGGGAGGTAGTGAGCCTCTTGGATGCCTTTGCATCTTCTGGCTTTGTGCTTCCTTCACCAACCTGCTTGGCTTCTGGGAGACCAAGTTTTAAACCCATCCCTCTTCAGAATGGAGTTGTGCTGGGTGCTTGCCCAGGGGGGTGGGCTTCTCACTTGGCTGGGGAGTGCATACATGTGGGGTTCTGGCAGAGCAGCCTTGAGGCTTTCTTTGGGATGATTCACTCTAGCTTGTAATTTCTTGCCTCTGGTCTCCTCCATATACTTTAGGAGGCAGCAGCCCAACAAGCTGACCCTGGCTCCTGCTTCTCCATATGGCCCCGGGGTCCAGTCACCCCTCAAGGCTCCCACCAGCCCCTCGAAGGAGGCAGCGCCTTAAGCGGCTGCCTGAAGCCAGCCTGAGGCAGGCAAGAACGAGGGCAGGAATCCTGAGCGAGAAATTAGTGTGAGTAATTATTAGTATTGGGTAATTATATCAGCATCAGGATGAGGAGAAAGGTTAATAGGTTTATTTATTTATTTATTTTTGGTAAATGTCTTTTCCCCTGGGTGGGAAGGCAGGCAGGGTGGGCAGGAAGGAGTGTGTTTCCGAGGGGGGCTGCTCTGATTAAACCACATCCTCTCCCCCTTCCCCTGCCTTCGGGTACCCCGCAGGGTGAGGAGATGGAGGGAAGTGGTCCCTCCCGGCATCTGTAAGAGATGGGAGGCACATTGTGCATCCCAGGTGCCGTTCCACCATGTTACAGCCCAAGTGGCTTGTCCCCTTCCCACCAGCCGGGATGGGTAGGTTACCATTGGACTAATCTTGTTAGAAAGGTCCTCATGCCAGGTTCCCAGCTCTGCGCGCATGGCAACAGTGGTGTGGGATCCTCCTGGCATGGGATGACATTGAGGTCTATCTGCTGATGATCTCCTTCTGCTGGGGAGGAGCACCAGCATGGGTTTGCCTACCACTAGCTAACTCAAAAACTCCCTCTGTGCCCTG
This sequence comes from Coracias cyanogaster, assembly GCA_033124195.1. NCBI lineage: Eukaryota > Metazoa > Chordata > Aves > Coraciiformes > Coraciidae > Coracias > Coracias cyanogaster. Next base: position 10,117 of record JAVSBS010001003.1, on the reverse strand, counting down.
CCTTTTGGCCAACCGGAAAACACCTTGTTGTCACATCTTCCAAATTTAATTTTCCTGAATACCAAACCTGCTTATAGAGCATCCTTAGCAGGAGGAGAGATGCCAGAGAGAAGGGTTGCAGTCTATGCATACCTGGGGTGGCCCTGTGCCCTTCCACCAGAGCACCCTGATGTGTGGCAGGCTGGGCTCCAGCCGCATTTAACTACTGAGAGTATTTTTAGGTTCTTCCTGGAGCCTCAAATTAACTGGAAGTACTTCACGTCTGTTGTTTTTTTTAATACATCTCTTTCTCTTTCCCAGCACTGCGCAGTGCAATAATGTAATGGGGAAATTACCCCGCTAGTTAAAAATTACTGCCAGCACGACATCCAGCCATAGATCTATTTTAGAACCAGGGTAAAACTATATCGATTCTTCTGCGCCGCAACTGTGGCCCATAAAAGGGCTGGAAAGGTGCTTTTGTCATGTTGCCAGAGCAAGGCGGGGAGACGCTGCTTTTCCGGGGTGGGAGGATGCTCCCCATTATCCTCCTTGGGAGAGCTGGCTTGGACAGGACTTTGTAGGGGAGAAGCTGAGAACCAGGAGGGGAGGGACCTCTAAGGGAATGTGGGGAGGCAAGGTTGGGCTCTGGGGGTGATGCTGGGTACCAGTGAACTTCGGGTACCGCAGGGCAGGGGGTGCCCACATGGCCCTGTACTGCAGGTATCTGGGGTTTGACCTCCTTGATGTTTGGAGTAGGAGCAAATGTGGTCCTGGACCTGGGCAGAAAGACTTGCCCTCCCCCAAAATAGGGCAGGCAGAGAGTTTAGGATGGTCTTTTGGCATCTCTGGGTATCAGCACAGAGTGGTACCCAAGGCGGGGAGTGATGGGGAGCAGAGTCTGTATGGGGGTCTGGCCAAGGATGCTGAGAAGGCGAGTGAGTACCAGGACCACCTTTGGCGAAGGCTGTTGAGTCCTGTGCTGGGGTGTACAGGGGGTTTTGGGCTTTGTGGTGGGCTCCCAAGGGTTAGCGTGGCCCTGCAAGCCTGGTCGCCCTGTCCCCTGTGGAGAGGGCAGCCTCTTTGCTTACTGCTGTGCGGGACTCGTGGCTTTCTGGTTGCTCAGGGGTCTCTTTCTTAATTAAATACATTTGTTTTGTAAAACTGCCTAAAAATAATCCGGGGCTGGTGCATGCAGGAGGCTGGCAGTGAATCAAAGGCGCCGCTCTAATTAAACGGGCCCCAGTTTGTTTGTGAGCTGCATACATTTCCATGCTAATCAGCTGCACACCGGGATCCTGCTTTCCCGGCCCCATATCCTCCTGATTGGGAACTATGCAAATGCCAGCGGTGATTTATTGCAGGAGGGGGGACAAGGCAGCCTGGATACTGGGGTGGCTGCCATGGGGGGCACAAGGGCTTAAGCATGGCTGTGCCAGGCCGTGGGAGTGGGTGTGATGATCGGGGCAGGGCTGTGGGATGCAGTTTGGGGGTGCTGCAAAGCGATGGATTTGGCCTCGTGCAGTGGGAGAGGAGGATCCTGAGTCCTGTGGATGGAGGTGCCAGACTGGCTCCCCGCGTGTGCCGGCAGCAGCGTGGAGCCGATCCCGGCAGTATTTGCTGTGTCTTGCTGTGCACACTGCTTCTCCACCTGCTGCTGGGGTTTTTGCAGGATGTGTTGCTGGTGTGGCCCCCATCCCATCGGAGCAGACCAGACCCATGAAGCCATTTCTGCAGCACTGTTTCCTCCGAGGCTGTCCTGTGCCAGGGAACAGCCTGAATCTGGGGGCATTGCAAGCGATGGTATTAGCAGGAAGCGTCTCTAGCTTGCGGAGGTGGCAATCAGGTTACAGCAAGTAGTGCAGCCAAGTTTAGCTCCTGCTTGGTGGGTGCTTCCAGCCCTGTGGTGCCTCCTGATGCGGTTATCGCCGGTACAGCCAGGAACCGGTGTACTTAGGAAAAGCTTTAACGTAATTGTGAGCTGTAAGGGGATTAAAGCCTTTGCCACGTTCCTGCTCAGGGAACAAAGGCGCTTTCTGAACCTCTGTTGACCCTCAGCTTCCTTGAGACCCTCTTGACTTCCCCGGTCACGAGCCCAAGCGCTTCCTCTGATGGATGAGGAGATGGGAGCCCTGCATGTGTGCACTGCGGCATCCTGCCTGGCTGAGGCTTGGTGCGGTGCGGTGTGCAAGGCACTTCTGGTACCACTGTGGCAAGATGAGGTTTGCTGCCAGCTGGGGACTTGTCTGTGCTGTACTGTAAGTTGGAGGGGCTTTGGAGTGGAGCAGCAGTGGGGGAAGCAAGGCAGCAGGTCGGGGATGCAACATGAGAACCATGGATGTGGCTTGCTCCCCTGGAGAGAGGTGAACACCACCAGCATAAACATGGTGCAAATGCACAAGACAGAATGCAAAAAAAAGGGAAGAAAACATTGCAGTTTGGTGTTCTGGGAAGGGTTGTGATGTTTGCAGAGTGGCTGCTACTTTGCCATGCTGCAGTGGCTGGTGTGGGATGGAGGGGTGGCATCCCTATTGAGGCTCATTCCCTATCCCACTCTCTGCATCGGGGCTGAGAGGCACATGGGATCGTGCTCACCTTTCCTTGCTCACCCTGCAGATCTTGGTGGACTTGCCAGCTGAGAGGAAGCACCAAGCGCTGCAGTATGAGAACGTTGTGGCCCATGAGGGGAGCTCCATCTTGCGAGACCTGGTGCTGAGTCCTGACCGTCAGCACATCTACGCCATGACTGAGAAACAGGTAAGAAGAAGAGGGACTACTCTCCTGAGTTGGCAGCCCACATTACTGCCCCATCCTGTCATCCCATGTTCTGGGAAACCTTTCAGGCACCTCCTCAGCATGCTTCCTAGGGTTGGGGCCGTCCGGGGACTCCTTTCCCAGAGCATGAGGGCAGCTCCTCCCAGCTCCTCTCTGCAAAAGCACTGCCCCGAGGCACTGAGTCTGTGGCTCTGCTGCTCCTCTGCTTCCTTCGGCCCTGCCCCAGGCTTTAATTGTTAGCAGCAGCTGCTTGAAATCCCCATGATCCCTGGGGACTGAGGGCTTCCTGACCCTTCCTTGCTGCAAGGCGTTGGCCATAAACCTCCCCCCTGTTCTGGCCATCCCCTCCCAAGCAGGGTTTTTGCAAGTTAGCAGAAGCTCCTTCATCTAAATGGCTTTTTCTCTTGCGAGGTGGCTGCTTTTGCACCTTGGGACAGAGGGGTCCTGGGGCTGGTGTACCCCAGGCGCTGCTGTGCACTTCTGGGTCCCTGCTGCTGCTCAGGCTGAGCCAACCAGAAGTACAGACCCGATCCCAATCTGGTGCTGCTGTCCTGGCAGCATGGTCAGGGAAGTTATGGTTGGCTTTGCAATTGTTTGCAAGATCCGCGACCTGTGGGAGAGCTTGCTGGTGCGAGTTCGTTCATCCATGGGCTGCACTGGAGAAGGTGAAGCAGATTCATGCCACAGTGTTGGCACTTTTTGGATCCAGTGTCAGCAGGGACGCACGCCTGGCTTGGTGGAGTGACGCAGGGTAGCCATGCTGGGATGTGGGGTGCATGTGTCTCGTAGCATCTCCGCTCCTCTGCCCAGCCCGAGATGTGTGCAAGTGGGACTGCAGCGGAGCTCAGAGCCTCACAGGTCTCCTGCCTGCCAGCCCGGGGGCTTGCAAGGGGGAAGGACGCTGGAGTAAGGCCGTGAGTTGTCTAGACAGCCCTGTGGGGACAGCAGAGTCTTTTTCCTCCTCCTCCTAGCGCCTGTCTCTGGTTTCTGCTCTGCTGCAGGAAACCTGGAGCTTTCCAGTTCAGGCATCAACTGCATTTGGGCTCCCTCGTGCAGCTGTCCTGGCCTTGTCTCAGTCCCTGGCTGTGTTTCTGTCCCAAGCCTGGCTCTGCTAAGCCTCCCCTCTGTGAGGGAGATGTTGGAGATGTGGATGCTGCGGGGGCTGATTATCCTGACCTGGACTGGAGGTCTTGCCCAAGGGCCACCACAGTTGCTTGGAGCGGGCGTATTCCTGTGCGGGGTCTGCCTGGGGAGGACCCGGAGCTGGGCCCCTCCCCGCCGCCTTCCTGGAGCAATGACAGGGACAAGCAAATGGGATCACTACGAGTCTCCTCATCCAGGGGACTGGTTGGCCAGCCTTATCCCAGCCCTACAGGCAGCATGCTGAGCCTATGCCCTGCTGGGCTGTAAGGAGGGAGAGCACCCTGGGTTTAGGCTTCAAATTTTAATTAACCAATGAGTCTTGCCCTGTGGCAGCAGTGGGGAAACTGAGGCATGAGCATGACAGGCACAGGCAGCTGCTCAGTGCTGCCGGCTCCTCACGGTAGGCGAGCAGGCAGCTCCCTACACCCCCTCCCTGTCCCCTGTCTTCTCCTCCCCTCTCCTTAATAAAACCCGCTCTCTTCCCCACTACAGCTCAGTGTTATCAGAGTGCTGGTGGAAAGTAATTAAATGAACAGTTGTAACAGAGCTCGAAGGGCTTGGAGAATGAGGGGGATTTTAATCAAATCTGGAGGAGCAATTAATAAAGGGCTGGTAACCCTTTCAGGGCAGAGCTGTGGTGCCCATGGGGTGCCCACGGGTGCCAGGAGCTGGGGCAGGACTGAGCTGGTACAGCCTGCTCCTGCTACCCTGCAAAGATGCAGTGGTAGAAGGAGCTTGGTTGGGGTAAAAGCCTCCCTGGGGTGGAAGTGTTGCCTGCAAATGTGCTGCACAGGAGAGGAGCGAGTGGGGAGGGGGGGCTCAGCCTGCTCCCTGCTGCTGCCTTCTCTCTAATGGGGTGGGAGCAGCAGATCAGGGTGAGTCCCATCTCTGGCAGGGTCTAGGGATGGGCACAGCAGGGGAAACACACACCTATCTCCCTTCACTCCCTGCCTGTTCCCCGCAGGTGACGCGGGTGCCGGTGGAGAGCTGCGAGCAGTATGAGAGCTGTGAGCTTTGCCTGGGCTCCCGGGACCCCCACTGCGGCTGGTGTGTCCTCCACAACATGTAAGTACCACAGGCTTGGCCCCAGGGCCGTGCCAGTAAACCACGGTTTGCAAACCGTGTCCATCCCCACTGCTTGTCTCTTTGGTGACACATCTCCTGGGCTTCAGTTCTGAACCGTGGTAGGGATAGAGTGGTCCAAGGGGTCTGTTGTTCCTTCCCATGGCACTCGGGCAGTGCTTGTGAGCACCCGTGTGTGGTGCAGCTGCTGACAGGGCCCCTCTAATCCTGCCCATGGGCTCCTGGGTTCGACATCTTTGTGCCAATAAGAAAAGTGGAAAATAAAAGGCCCCCAGTAGTACCCAGAGTGAAGGTGAAGTACCCACACTACCAGGTGAAGGTAGAGCTCCTGTGCAGTCCTCAGACACCCAAGGTTCCTAGCTGAGCATCACCTCTATGCCAAAGAGTCTGCCTGCTGTGGCATCAGCCCAGAGCCGTGCAGGACCTTGAGGGATTCTCCTCCTCACCATGATGGTTTCATCCCCCTCCAGATGCTCACGCAAGGACCGGTGTGAGCGGGCAGATGAGCCCCAGCGCTTTGCCTCTGACCTGCGACAGTGCGTCCAACTCACCGTCCAGCCGAAGAACATTTCGGTCACCATGTCAGAGGTCCCGGTAAGCCACCTCTGCTGCCCGCAGTCCCCTCCCATCTACCTCCTGACCCTTTGGAGGTGATGGCTGGGGAGGCAACAATTAAAAATAACTAATGATCATAGGACAAACAGGGAAAAAGGGGAAGAGGGGACCAAGACAAATAAAACACAGCATAAGTGCAGGGCATTGATGAATGCTGGCCTGTTGATGGAGATAATAAACCAGCTGATGATTATTCAAAAAAGACATAACTGAGCAATAAATACTTCTCCGTAATACAAACACCAACATCAGAGATGCCATTTGTAGGCCAGCGATCTATCTAGCTCAATAGCCTGTCTCTGACCCTGGCCTGCAGTAGATATTTTGAGATGAGACCTCGATACACAACTTGCTGCTCTCTCTGAGCAGACAGAAAGGATGATGGACTTCCCCAAAGTATTTTCCAGGCCATTAGCACTGTGTAGAGAATATGAAACAGCATGTACTAGCAATAAAGTTTTGAAAACTGCAATGTCTGGATATCTGGCACTCAGGAGTCCTAAAAGAGTTGGCCAAGGAGTTCTGTGGCCTGCAGATATTTGTAATAATATGACTTTGTAATAAATGAGGGAACATTGAGAAAAGCCCCAGAAACAGAAAAGGTGTTTGCTTTTTTGCCCAGATTCAGAAAGGACCAAATGGTGAGAGATTGCTTAATTTGATGTCAGGTTTAGAAAAGCTAAAGGAAAAAAAAACAGGTGCAGGATACAACTGATAAAGATTTGAGGATGGAAATATAATTAATTCCAGTCAACGTCGTTTTATGTCAAACAAACCACATTTTGTGCTTAGATGAAATTATGACTTGAATTAGAAGAGGGACTGTGGGGATGTGATGTCTCTAGACTTCTACAAGGCATTTGACTTGGTACAACACAATGTTTTGATTAAAAATTAGCATTATACAATATTGATAAAGCATGTGTTAAGTGGATTAAGAACTGGCTCCGTGACAGATCTCAAAAAATCCTCATCAGAGGGGAATTGTCACTGGATGGAAATGGTTTGGAAAATGCTTCTGCAGGGGCTAACGCTTGGTGGTGACATGGAGATAAAAGCAAGATGGCTGTGGATGGGACCTGCTGGAACTGACGGGCTGGTGTGGGGTGAGATTTCCTTCAGAGCAGTTGTGTTTGAGCGGGGCTGGTTTAGCAGAGAAATTAGGGTTTGATATTGTCAAGTCTAAAGTTAGATATGGAGGGAGAAGACAGACACTGGCCCAGCGTCCTGGAAAGTGGAGCCGGGGCTGAGCCCTCGCTGCAGGGCTCTCGATGCTCCTTGGGTGAAGCTGGGAGCTGGGTGGTGGTGTCACCTCTCAGGTGGTTATCTCCCCGACTGATGGCAGTATGCTGTGTGGTCAACATGGGGATGCTGCACGCAGGCTGGAGTCCAGCGTTTGAAGGGAAAGGCTGAAAACCTCCCATAAACATCATGTAAATGAGTTGAAGGCTGGAGAAAATGCCTTGCAGTGAGAGACTTCCAGAGCTCAATCTGCTTAGCTTATCAAAAAGAAGATTAAGAGGTGACTTGATTACAGAGTATAAGTGCCTTTACAAGGAGCAAATATCAGGGACTAAAGGGCTTTTTAATCTATCAAGGAAAGGCATAACAAGAACTAATGGCTGGAAGCTGTGAAAAATTCAAATTAGAAATAAGACAAGCGTTTTGTAAAGTGAGAACTGCTGACCCTGGGAGTGAATTTGCAGAGGAAGAGGTGGATTCCTCCCCTCCTTGGCTCTGCTGGAGTGGATGCTTTTCCATGAAACACTCTTTAGCCCCGATACTGTGCTTGGTCTCTGTAGAGACGTGAGGCGTAATGGCTTGTGGTATGGTGAGGGCAGAGGATGGGAGGCTGTGAGTCATTCTGTCCTTTAACCCTTTAAAATCTGCACTCCTTGCTTGAGTGGGAAGGTCCATGGATAGGCCTTACTTGCAAATGCCCAGAGCAGGTCTCCCCACCAGGTGTGGGTGGCAGAAGAGGGATAGCACCCTTGGTCTTTTCTGTTGGCCAGTCTTACATGTAACAGACACAGAGGAGTCTTTTTTGCTGGTTTTCTGTATTGATGCTCTTGCCTTTCCTCTCTAGCTGGTCCTGCAGGCCTGGAATGTCCCAGACCTCTCAGCAGGAGTCAACTGCTCCTTCGAAGACTTCACTGAGTCCGAGAGCCGCATTGAAGATGGAAAGATCTACTGCAGCTCTCCTTCTGCCAAGGACGTCATCCCCATCACCAGAGGCCGTGGTGAGCTTGTGCCCTGGGGTGGGAAGAAAGCCTTAGACAAATGCTGTTCCTCTTGTTGCCCCACAGGCAGATGTGGAGGAGGACAGTCCTCCCACGGCAGCAATCCCTGGCCCCTGAGCAGAACCTGTATTGGGTTCTCAGGGTGTAGGAAGAGAAGGACATTGCTGCTTATGGGGGACTGCTTCTTGGTCTCCTCCAAGCCATGGGCACAGTTGCTTGCTGACACTGTAGTGGCCTGTGCACTAGTCCTGGATGCACTGGCCTCATTCCCACCAATGGACCATTCCTGGGCAGATGCGCTGTAGGTGGCCATGGGTTCTAGGACATTCTGCTGACCCCAGAACTGTTAAGCTCCCCTTCAGTACCACCAGTACAACCCAAGGCACCTGCCTCCATGCCAGCAGGTCGCTGTTAGCTGTAGGGGCTCAGACTTGTATTTGGGCTCTGCTAGCCTATTTGGTGGCTGAGTGAACTCTCCCTTTTCATAGCCAGTTTGAGGGGATTTTGTTAGTTAACTGGGCTAAGTGGTGATGCCCAGCTCTCTCCATCCCATTACAAGCGTTTGGCTGAGTGCTGGGCCGTGCACTGTGTCCTTTCTGATGCCTTTTTCTGCCTGTGTCTCTCCCAGGAGACAAACGGGTGGTGAAGCTCTACCTGAAATCTAAGGAGACGGGGAAGAAGTTTGCCTCTGTGGATTTTGTTTTCTACAACTGCAGCGTCCATCAGTCGTAAGTGGCCTGGGCTTTGTGAGTGTGCTCGGGGAGTAGATTGGCAGGGCAGTATGAGACTGGGAGAGAGAGATCTCGTCTTTGTGGGTGCTGATGTTGCAAGAGGAAAGAGCAGTCAAGCCTAGTGGTGTTTGCAGTGGGAAACCTCCTCCTTTTACCCTTGTAAACTGGGACAGCGACCAGGGCACACACAGTTGGTTTGGGCATGTGGGAACATGTAGCATCAGTGCAGAAAGTCACTTAAAAACGGAGCTTTTGGTTTGGCAAAGCTTTGGAAGAAAAAGCGAGTTTACTGCATTGCAGACTGTAGCAATCCATGTGACTGAAAATGCCAAGCATCTTGTTATTCCTGGAAACAGTTAATAGACTTGGCAATGCAAAAGGAGAAGCCTGTGTTTTCCTGCGTACCTGCTTCCCAGGCTTGCTGGAGAGCGAGCTGGAAAGTTACAGCAACATGGGATGGAACGTGCTGCATATCCTGGGGCGTTTACCCAAGGATTTCCTAACTGGAAGGAATGGTGAATTTGCTTTCTTGTCAGGCTGCCGTGAAACCTACTCCACATACGGGTTTTTAGGCAGTTTGAGATATGCATGTGATAGAATAGGGGAGGTGTGGATTATTGATGTGCTGTCTAAGCAGGGTGTCTAAAGCCTCTAACAGTGAGCTCCTGATAGGAGCTGCAGACAGTGCGCTTGAGCAGAGGGGAGATGACTCTGCTGTGGGAACATTGGAGGAGATGCTGGGGTGTGTTTGGGCAAGGCATTTGGAGCTCAAGAATGCAAGCAATTTCATTACCCTGCCAGAAGCCTCCCATGGATGGTAGCGCTCCGGCTGATCAGTAATTATAGATAAGCAAATGCAGAGTGATCTCTTTTGGACAGCTTTTTGCAAAGTGTCTAGCCCAGCTTGGGGGGCTGTGCTGCAGGTTGCTCCTCCAAAGCCTGTTTGGATTTTCCACTTTGATCAGGGGAAAGCTGGTGAGATGCGAGTGCCTTGGCTGGGTACCTGCAGTGAGCTCCAAGGGGAATGTGGCAGAGGAGAGCCCCTGCAAACCTTGTGTGTCGTGGGGATCTCTGCCCTGCCCGCTTGTTGCACAGGGAGGGCATCTCGGATCCTGCGAGCTCTGTGCCGGTGAGGGAGGAGAGACTTTGCAAACTTGACTTTCTTCCTCACCTTGACTCCTGAGATGAGCTTTGTCTCCCTTCACGTCGTGTGGTTTCAATAACATGAGCTCAGCTTTGGCTCGGGCTGGCTGCATGTCATTATTTTGCAAATCAAAAAGCAGATGTGACTTTTATTTTTCTAAATGAAAGGAAGAAGACTTTTAAGTACAAATGGCATCGGATTTGGTCTAATCGGGGCTCTAGAATTTTGGTCCAGTGGGGAGAGGTGATGAGGGAATTGGCATTTTATTTTCTGGGCCTGACACAGGAGGGAAAAGAAAACCCCAGCGCCCCCCCCCCTAGAATATATAATTTCCTAAATTGCCGTTCAAGCCTTGCAAGTTACTTAAGCAGCTTAAGGCGTAATAACTGGTACTACTGTTGCTGATG
>JAVSBS010001002.1:34827-53621 GCA_033124195.1 Coracias cyanogaster | reverse complement strand
AAGAGACGGGGAAAAGGGGGAAAAAGAGACGGGGAAAAGGGGGAAAAGAGACGGGGAAAAGGGGAAAAAGAGATGGGGAAAAGGGGGGAAAGAGATGGGGAAAAGGGGGAAAAAGAGACGGGGAAAAGGGGGAAAAAGAGACGGGGGAAAGGGAAAAAGGTACGGGGGAAAAGGGGGAAAAAAGGATGGGGAAAAGGGGGAAAAAGAGACGGGGAAAGAGAGACCGGGAAAAAGAGACCGGGAAAGAGAGACCAGGAAAAAGAGGAGCCCAGTTGGAAGGACCTCCAAGGATCACCTAGTCCAGCTGCCGATGCTGGGCAGGAGGCCTTGCGTTCTGCCAAGCACCCTTGTGCAAAACGTCTTTGCTTTTCAATCAGCTTTCCAGGGCCCGGGGACGGGTATTTCCCGACCTCCTCACGGGACAGCCACCAGACCAGCCCTGCCTGTACAATCTCCCTTCTGCTTCTCCAAGCTCCGGGAGGGTTCCATGAAGGAAAGGGGAGAATGTCCTAAAAAAGCAGAGGTGATATTTCTCATATGCAGTCAGGCCCAGGTCCAGCAAGGGACTTGAACTTTTAGAAATTTCCGTATAGAAGGACTCTCTCCAGGTGTGTTTTTGTGGATTGCTGGATAAAGACCTCGATTGGTGACAAGTGGTTTGAATAACCCCCCACCCGCCCCCAAAAACCCCAAACCAAACCCCAGCGTTACTTTTCTTCTTACTCCAGTAAGAAATAATAATAATAATCATAATAATCATAATAATAATAATAACAACAATAATTAAGAAAAAGGGGAAACAGCTACTGTAAACATCCATGTTTTAAAATGTCTCCCTTTGCAAAGCGAGCATGCTCCTAGCCTAGCGTCTACAGACTGGATTGGCTTAAAAAAAAAAAGGCAGCTATTTTACACATACATTTAAACACAATAAAAGTAAAAAAAAAAAAAAAAAAAAATTGTCAATTGTAAACACTGGAAAGAACAAAAGTTGGCAAAAATTAACATAAAATTTAAAGAATGTAGAGTCTGAATACTGCAAATCGAGATACATCCCCGCAGCTGCAATTTTGGCATTCTTCCTACGAAAAGGTCATAATCAAACCCAAATAAAACATCTAACGTGGAGAACAGGATTCAGTCACAAAGAGCTCGAGACGCTTTGCATACTGAACAAATACAAGGTGAACGGAAATTATAACTTATTTATGAGGCTTTACATATTTCAAACTCGACTGAAAAGTATAAAAATAAATTGTGGACTTTGTTCATTAAGTACCAGCCGTGCCGAGCAGCACAGCGGTGATCTCTGCTATACTAACACAGGAAAGAACAGGGTCGTCGTCTTTTCTTTTTTTTTTTTTTTTGTCTTTTTTTATTATTTTTTTAATTTATTTTTTTTTTTGTCTAGGACTAGTTGATTTTGAGCTTCCTAACCACGTTGCAAACGGTATTTGCAATTTTGCTTATCTGAATATACGCAGGGCCAGCTAAGCCCTGCTTTGGTTACGGGTTTAACCCTGTTTTTAAAAGGTATTACTTTTTAAAAGCAAGTGCACAACAAATAGAACCTTTCTAGAAATCTTTAAAAAAAAAAAAAAAAAAAAAGAGAGAGGATGTGATTAGATGTTTATTCCATTCAGATCCCCAAAACAGTAACTGAGCACAGAGGGAAGCACAAAAGGACAGGTGGAAGGGTGACAGCCAGGTCTTAGATGAGTTTAGACTGGATTATAACCACACCTTTTTAAAGAGTTTTGGCAGATCAGGGAGTGGCCAGTAAAGATGCTATGAACTTGATCAACCCTGCCCTGTATCTGAGATTATTACCCTGCAACACACATATCTGTGCCTCGAGCACTCCAGGTCAGTCTTGAGAGCTATACTGTCAAGGAAGTAACAGTGGGAAGACCTGGACTGCTAAGAAATAGCTAGTTACAGAAGTGCCCTGCCTCTAGAAATTTTTAGGCATTAAGTGCTTGTGAAATACAGTATTCCTAACAGAGCAACTAGAAATTCCTTTACAGAAGGCATAAATGTAAATTTATTAATTAAATTCAAATTTTAAAAGTCAAGCTTGTGAAGTCTGCATTTAACAAAAACTAGTTACTACTTTGCACTATTAGGAGGGAAAAAACCTAGCAGGTATTAGGATAAGAACCATCAGGCAGAGACATCTTGCAAAATTCCACCCAGCACAAGAGAAGGGACTGCAAACTGAAAACATTGTTTCTGCTTGTCTCTTAGCAAAGGTGACAAGAATTAAGTAGGTAAGATTAAGGAAATAAGTACCTCTTTGGGTAAAGTGGGAACAGCACACAGAACAAAGGCTGGTATTCGATTGCAATAATCATTGTGTTAAGACCGACTGAGCTGTAACAGACACTTTCCCAGGCTTTGAAGATTACAGAGTTACATTACGCTGAAAGACTGAAAACCTAGATTAATTTAGAGCTGTAACTGGGAAAATATTCTTGAACATGAATGTGTTAGCATATGACAGCAAAAATATACTGCAGTAATCACCTAAAAGGTTGTCAGTAGAAAATAAAATCAGAAATAAAATTCAGCAAACCAGAAGTTAATATAAATATGTAAATTCTCACAATCTACAACTTCTATTTTAAATCTCATTTGATTAGTAGTAAACAATTAAAGGCAGAATCCAATAGCCCTGGGAGTCATCCACACCAGGCTTTGGGATCCATGATTAGGAACCAAAACGTCTGATCAGTCTGCCACACACCTTGAAATAGCTCCAAAGCTCTCTGACTCAGAAACAGGCCTCCCCAGATTGTTGCTATTACAATTACCAGCAGTAAGACTGACATTGATGAGATTCACACGTGCATAATTTTCAGATGTAGACAAACTACGCACACAGCTATCTACCTATACTCTTTCAAACTGCAGGTTAGCCTGTTGCACACACTGCAAAACACATGGTGTGCATTTAAACAAAATAAGCACTTCATGTTGGACTGTACCTGAATGTAAACTAGTGATTTCCATGGACAGGCTAAAGATGAAGTAGTAATAAAGCTTTGCAGAGGGTTTACAACTGCCTCTTCTGAAGTTGCATGGCCTTCTGAAAACAACAGTTGTCAAACTACACATAGCGAAGTACCAACTTTAATACTGAAACAGCCTGTAAAATTGCAATTTTTCAGCTATAGAAAATCAACAGATATGCTAGTACACATATGACATGCCATCCCCCTTCAGCCAAAATCAAATGGAATAAGGATGGGCTGGGATATGATAATTCAGCAACTGCACATTTGCCATACACAGAGTTTTCAAGCACTTCAGAAAATCTGACAATAGAAAAATGTGTGAAACAGCTCGAGTTTGAATGAGTTTGTGTCTTTAGGAAAAAAAAATTATATTGTTCTTCATAAGTACTAAATAATCCATAACTTTGATATGACTTTTAGGATTTTAAAAACAAACAAAACAAACATAGAAATTCCCAGAACTAAGGTATAACACAAACCTACCACTTCAATAACATCTCAACTTTGTTTTCTTTAAGGGGAACAAAAAAAAAAAAAAAAAAAAAGAAAATTTTCCTCTACTCTGAAATCTTGGTCTTCTCAAAAACACCTCCGCAAAGAATAATGAGCGGATGACTCTTTTGAAAGACAGTGTCCCTAGTTCAACTGCATAGACTTAGTGTCCACTGAATTTCATAGTACTCAAAGGTTTACTATAAAAGCTTTTCTCAGAAATAAGTTCAAGGTTGCCTTTTTCTCCCTACTTTAAACCATTCTTCTAACTCCAACTGGTATCTCTAATATCCCTTAATGCCTCCCCTTTGACACCTCCCCAAATGCATCATTTTTCTCAATCACTCTAATGAAAGACTTCTGACACCCTCATTCTCACTCTGTTCATGATTCTACTTTGACTATAAGTTCTTCAGGTCAGGGTCTATCTTTTCCTTCTGTATTTGTACCTTACGTTATAATAAAAAGGGTTTGGACCAACAGCTAGAGCTTCAGGCACAGGTATAATAAAAATACTAATAATTCATAACGGGTTTCAGGTTTCTGATAATGAAGTTTAGCTTTTAGTAGCCACTGCGAGCTTTCTGATCACCCTCGCCCTTAAAAGTGTTCCAAGAACATAACTTCTATTTAAAGCCACTACAGCCTGATGGAATGTGTTACTGAAGCTGGGCCTTGCATTTTCACACGGGTTAGAAAGTGAAGAGGACCTTAATTGGTCTGGGAAATCAGTATATATTTTATATATAAGTGAGTGAATTAAAAGAAGTTAATTTCTGTGGCCCGTATCAAAGAAATAAAGGGGATATTGTGTTCCATAAAATACAGATAAGGATCGCTTAAGTGGAAGATTACTCTCACCAGTCATTTCAGGTTCCAAACATATAATGGCCTGTAAGTAAGAAAGGAAATACTTCAGCTAGATGTAAAAATTCCCGTAGTTATTATATTTGAACTAGTTTCATAAATCCCTTATGAGAAAAGTATTGTGTGGCATTTCTGCACATAGGGTCACAGCACAAAGAGATACTCCTCTACCTAGAAGAACCCCAAATGAGCATCTCTCCATGCATCAATAAGATGACTTTCAGCCACTGGAAAAAAAAGTCAGGAGGATACACAGTGTTGCGAATCCATCCTAGACTGAACATCTAACAGAATAAAGGAGCCTACTTAGATGATGAGAACTAAGTGGAGAAGAGAGTACACATAATGGAACAGAAGACCCTGAAGCCAACTAGGCCAACGTTCACTCAGCATTCTAACTCGCCAGCTTGATCTCCAAGAGGAGTGAGGTTGCAGCCCGCACTCAACGAAACCAGCGTCTTCATTCACTTACTCATTTCATGCAGCCTTGCACAAATAAAGAATAATTGGCTATGATCAGTAAGCACCAAATTAAAGTCTCCTCAATAACAACCATCCAATTTGCTTCGATGTTTAGATCTTGCCTTCACCAAACAAAGTCTTAAAATGGAACTGTTTAAGATGCCACACACATGCTCCCCCTTGAAAAATTTCTTTTTGAACATATACACTTCTTGCACATTTTCCGAAACTTTTCTTCATCTGTTCAGAAACAAAATGTCAAATTTTCAGCATATTCCCTTTCTTTCCAATAAATTCTGTATACTCGCACACTTTAAGGTACACACATAAACTCAGTTTCAACAAATAAATCAGATTTCCTTACCACAGAAAGCATCACTCATTGTATTCCTTATGTATAAAAACAGGGGAAAGGCAGGGGAGGGGTGTAAAAAAAAAAAAAAAAGAAATAAAATGTTCAAAACACTGTTTTTCTAACCGGCTGACCTGTTAAACACCACACTGAATCCAAAACTCTACGTACATACATCACTGCCTTAACCTTGCTGTTGGAGTCTCATCCTTCACAGTTTGTCGCTTTTTTATTAAAGTTAACAATATAACCATTATACATGGGTTGTTTGCTTTTAGTAGGAAGAAGAACGTGCCTGTGTTTAATTAGGTTTGACTGTAAATGGTTGCAACCAGACTGTGAAGTGCTCATTGTGGAGAACGTGATGTAAGAACATGGCAGTCCCACTTCTGCTGCTGTTATTGTTTGTCTAGAGACACCTTTCCGCAAGACTAAATTCAACATGACAGGGTGTCTGTCTGCACTGTGACATCTGTATCACTACAATAGGAAAAAAAAAAAAACCACCACCAGATACTCATTTTTAAATGAAGGCTTAAAACATGTAGAATAGCGTCAACTGAGGAATACAGGCACATTAAAAAAAAAAATAATAAATGTCCCTCCCTTTTCTGTGTGTTTCTATAGAATATGTTATAATCATATCCACATTTTTTTTCATTAATTCAGTATATTTCACCTACTCTACATTGCTTGCATCACGAGCTGGACAAACAGCTTCTTTTCTAGCTTTCTAGAAATGCAATTTTTCCCCAGTATTTTTATAATGCCATGAAAATAAAATGTTATTGTTTGATCATATATTGTATATTTTTGCTTTGACTTAGAGATTCTTAAAATGTATTCAATGAAATTTAACCGGTAACGTAGTAATTTCAAAATGAAAAATATTTTAGTATGTATTGTTAAAGTATTTATATTTTTTTTTTAAATAAGCAAATACCTCAGTGAAATAGATGAATCTGCTAAAACTTTTCTGTCACTTCATCTGTTGCCCTTTTTTTTTTTTTCCGTTTTTAACTTAAATCTATCAGTTTGGTGGTTCTCCTTCCTGGGCAGGCTCTAACTATATTCCTTGCTTCAGTGCTATAGTGCTACAGTAAGTAACTAGAAGAGGTTCAAAGTATGAAGGAAAGATGGCGAGAATAGATTATCTTTACTCCTGTAATGTTCTGGTTTCGTCCTACATAAAATAAAGTCTTTTGACAGCCTTTGCCATCGTTACATGTCCATTCTGGTCCCGTAACTATTAGCTTGCTATGACAACACGACTGACAGATTTGCCAAGTTCAGAACAGAACGTAACCAGTTGATGCACGGTCCATTAATCTGACATAAATAAATTTTCATAATCATAACCTTAATTTTTTCCTTAAGTGATGAAGCTGAAGGACACCTGGACCAAAAAGCACATCTCAAAACAAGAAAGGGTTGAGAGTTCCACGTGGGGAGAAATTTGTTTTATCTTGCAAACACAGCAGTTCATAAAGCTCTATAAAACTTTTAGGATAGGGAAAGAAAAAAAAAAAAAATTCTTCAAAACAAAATAAGGAAAAAAATTAATTTTCAAAGTCAAGTTTTTTTCCCCAAGTTAAGCCAAAGTGTTCATTTAGAGATGACTGTGCCCATTTTTCAGCCTCTTCCTTTATAATCCAGTCAAAACTAACTCTTAGTCTTGTATTTCCCTCGGTACCGAGAAAAGTTTACAAGTATTTTGGGTCAACTGCCTCCATCTACAAAATGACTGGAGAGATTTTATTTCACCTTTCAAATAAACCATAAAACATCACAGGCTCCGAGCAGAAACTAGTTGAGCAAAACTTCTGAAATGGTTGAAGCTTTGCAAGCTTCAAGCAGATGAAAGCAAGGTGTTCGAATGGAAACTTGCAAACCTAAATTCTTAACCACCATTTATAGGGTTCATTACAGTTAATAGCAAGTTTTATTCCATTGTTCCGCTAAACAATGGAATAACCTTCTAGGGAAGGTTACATGAGATCAATAGCAGTAAAAGCATTCAAGGCAGGAGTAGAAATTAGTAGGAAATCTCTTCAACTGAGTTAATTTGACTAAAATATGGAAGATACAGAGATTTATTTAAGTATCAACAACTAGTCCCATTCATCTGCGAATGCGACTCCCTACTGTCCTCAGGGAATTAGAAACAGGACTAGTGAGAAGAAAACTACATATATTTGTATTTCCTCGCTTCCTTAAATTGATATTTTGTTTACTTTATGTATTTTAAAAGAGGTATTATCTACTGCAAAAAATGATGCTTATGCAGTTTAGATAGACTTCAGCTCTCACTTTGAAATTAAATTAAGAAATATAAGCAATAACAGACTTTAAGAATTACATTGTAAATATACACCCCGTCTTGATGCTGATAAATGCCTGACACTGGCCTTTCAACCAGCCTTCAAAAAGTCTCCTACAGATGAAGGGATATAAATCTATAATGAATTGACATAACACATGAACTAAGGGATCTATTTATGTATGAATATATAATTTTTATTTGAAATCTCAATTATTAAGACTTGTGCAGCTGTACTCTAATAAATGGTAAAACAAATTAGGAGCAAATTACTCGAATTGAGGATTCCCTTCGTTATCAAAAATATAATCCTTTGCATTTTAAGCTATAAAATAAATTAATGAAAGATGCATGTTTAAAATATATGTAAATGTTCCAATTATTGTTCCTGTTTTTAAAGTGGACCATGCATAGCTATGCTTAGCAAATAATTTCTAAAACCTATAGTCTCTGCTATTTTGGGAGGGATCTTTATGTAACAGCTATTTTAGACTTATAAATAAAATGGCTCTAGCTCCAAAAAGTGAATGAAGTTACACATATCAGTTTTCACATTCTAAATTTGAAAACATGGAACAGACAATTATTATTTTCAAATATAATATTTATTCTTCTAATAGCTATGTTAGACTACACAAATGGTAAACTATGCCTAAATATATCCTTTTTTTGTTAAATTTCCAGACTTGTGATTTTTCAAAAAATTACAAATAATTTCATTTTTAGGTTCAAACGTTGCATAGGCATCATTTTCCTGTAATCATAAGTGCTAAACTTGCGTCTCTGTTATACGTAATGAAGAAATAAACAAACCAGTATTTTGAACAGGTGGACCTCTGAAAAAGATTCCTAATTATTCGTACACTGTTAAAATTATATAATTTTGTGTCTCAGCAGATACACATTTGTACACCAGAAACAGGTGTTCATCAAAAAGAGACGATAAAGAGATACTGCAGTCTAGGCTTGGAACCTCGCCTGCATGGTGCAATGACGGATAAATTAGAAAAATCCTGCTAAACATCTCTCTACACTTCAGAAGGAGATTACACCTTTTTAAAAAGGCAAAACACGCAGTTCAATTACTTATTGTCTTGGCATGTGGTTGTGATGAAAGGAGGAGTCTTAAACATCAATAGAGCTAAACTAACTTCCCAGATGGGCTTCAGAAGAGGGAAACCTTCTGCAATCCACCTGCACATAAAGCAACTTTCTTCTATTTGAAAGAAAATAAATGTTTCCCCACCCACCCATTCAAGCCATCCCTTTATCTCAAACAGCTCTTTGATCTGCTCCTCCTTTTCTTTTCACCTACCACAAACAAAGATGAAAATTTTGTAGAAATAAAAAGTTACTGCGTGATTACTTCAACGAATCTGTCTCTACTGCCCCATCTGTTCGGCCTCCAAGCCTCAGCGTAGGATTCATTGTCAATGTATTTTTCATTTAACGTACCAATTGTAACAAAAATGTTTTATGACTCGAAATAACCAAGAACAAACGCAAGAGGCAGGGTGGTGGACAGACCAAATACCCATCTACGCGTGTTCTAATGTTTGGCCACAACACGCTTCCTCATTGCCGGCAGTAAAACTCTTCTTGAATCCCTGGAGAATCCAAATTACTCTAAGTAAAGCAAAATTATTTACTAATGTAGCCAACGCGGGTGAGATGTTGTGTACACTGGTGCACGTACCACAAGTGAAACGTGTGCACGTGCATAACTAAAACCAAAAGAAACCACCAAGAGCTCTAAAAAGCTTTGTAGTTATAAAGTCACCCCTAAATCTTCAAAAAACAGATGAAGGTTATGTTGGAGATGATGATATGAGAACCAGGAAAGAGAAACTCTCTTCCTCTTGTCCTACAGCCTGAACTTGTTACTCTAACTGTACTTATTTGAATAAAGGACACTTTGGACATTGTTCAAATTATAAATTTAATTTGTCATTGTTTATTCGTTATATAATACTCAGCGCATTATCAGAATTGGTCACTAGAAACCAAATCTCAATTTAAAGCAGGTTCTAGAAGTGAAATAAACAGGCGCAGGCTAGAGAAATCACCTCATTTTGGCACACAGAGACTTTATTACTTGATGGTTGTCGACACATTAGAAAGAAACCAGCCTGAATTTCAGATTCCAAGCCAGTATATCCTGGAATCAGTGAACGTGAAAACTACTGAGGAGTGAAAGAAGAATTACAGTGCTTTCTGCTGTATACGCGGTCATTTTAATACCAAAAAACCCCAACCCAAACAAAAAAAAAACCCCAAACAACAAACCCAAACAGTAGCGCAGGTACCAGAAATGTTTTACACTCTAGTTCTGGGCTTATCTCCATTAGCTGCAGCTCCACGTTGAAGAGGAGGCCGGTAATAATCTACGAGATTCAACCCTCAAGCTCCAGACATGATGCCAACACAGTCCTCAGTTGGGCAAAATTTGGATGCCCTTGATTTAAGCTTTCTAAGCCTCTACAGTTCCAGTTCAGGAGATTAATATAATTCCCATAGCTTACACTTCTCAGAAGATATTTTTTGTTTGATGCTCACTATATTATTAATAGAACTCTATAAAACCCAACTGCCTTGGTTCTCACTGTTGCAGAGAACGAAACACATTTTTATACAATCCTCACCAAGCAGAACCAGAGTGATGCCAACAAGATATTCCTCCTTAATAACTAAATATCTAAGTGGTAGCGTTTCACAGGTAGTATGTTTGGGTTCAACTTGAGCCAGAAAAGATTTCTCTCTGTGCCATCAGTTCAAAGGGGAGCATGAAACTTCATAGTATTGATAAAAATACCTTTCTTAAGCAGCTTTCCCGTGATTATTTCAGCTATTCATAGTAGCATCCGAGGTTGTTAGTGGCTACGTTTGGTTTGTAATTTGTGCGACAGCAATGTACACGGGCAGCCAAAGTGAATTCTGCTGGTAACCAGGCAAGAGACAGTTATATTATCAACCCGATATATTATCAACCCGATATATTATCAAGGTTGTTAGGCTGACACTGCCTCTTCTCGGTGGCCATTTCTGTTTCTATCCACTCATCTCAGTCTTCAGATAGGTTGGCCCTTGTACAGCGTCAAGTTCATATTAAAAAAAAAAAAAAATTACAAAATCCCTGCTTTTTAAAAAGTTTGAACAGTGCTTTTAATCATCAGAAAAGTCACTGCAATGCAGGCAGTGGTGTAATAAATACCAAACCAGAGTAACGGGAGTACATTGTTATAATACTATTCATCTGGTACATAAATCAGAAAAAAAAACTCAGAGCCAGCTTTGTGCATTTAAAGAGCACGTGTCACAGAATGCTGGTTAAATATGAACCCATATTTAATAAAGTTTGTTAATCAGTACATTTGTGTTAATAGGAAACCGCAAACAGCCTCCTGAGTATCAATTTGAACAGACCGCTCTAACTTCAAATATTGTGACAAGATACAGCAAAGCAAGAGCTCGGCCTAAGAGTAATTCAGCCAACAGCTTCTGATCTGCAAAATAAGCAAGCCTCATACTGGTCAATGGGAACTTTCAATATTCCCATCTCTGCTTATGACTGAGGTAATTGAGAGTCATCCATTTAAAATTAATATACAAATAGACACGAAATCTCCCAACTAGCTGGCGAGATGCAGTGGCTACAACTGCTGTTCCTCTGCATTATTCTTGCTCAGTGCACATGTAACGGAAAACAAACACCAGCCAGGTTTCTTTGACAAACCACGATAGATAAATATCTTCCACATGCCCAGCTTCCTGCTTCATCATTACCTCCAGAAAAATGGCTTCGTCCGTACTAAGGGTCCTTCACACCATACAAAATTTAAAAATGCTATTTAATTATATTATCGGATAGTTTTCGAAGTACTTTCTGGCTTTGCACGCAATGGCACAAAAGGCTACAAACTTCACAGAAAGTTTGGAGCAAATTTAACCGACATTTTGCTTCAGCACCTTTAAAACAATCCACTGGAAATCGTCAGAACAAGTGCTCTGCTCGCAGCCACCTGCCACTCCTTGTTTTAATCAAACGGCACAAGTAGTTGGTTTTTTTAAGCGTACCAACAACCTAATACCTGCTGATTTCACAACTTCATTGGTTTAGAAAAGCCCAGCCTACAAACAGATGTATTGCCTTCGCCAGATGTTTCTTTAGTTGCCCCTTCTCTATCAAGTCATTCTACCTTGAGCATTCTCATTTTGTTTGTTTTCTCCCTCTCCAACTATTTTCTAGTTATACTTGCAGCTATGCAGACTTCACATTTAAAAAAAAAAAAAAAAAGCCTTCTCTTTGCGAAAACAGCAGCTTTAAGTTTTCCGTAAATATTTTCCATCACAAGAGAGGAAAGCCTCTAGTCTGGAGTTTGAGCCTATTTCTGGTTTTCTACGGTTTAATGTTTTGGCAGACTCTCAAGTGGCTTGTTACAAGTTCCATGTATCTGATAAAAATCTTCCTGTTTCTTTGGGTGATTGAGGATTTCAAGAGCCTGCTTCTGGGTTTTGAAAAAGCAACTCAATCTCCTGCTATTTTTAGGACCCCAAAAGTGTAGTACAAATGTTTAATGCTGATGGGGACATTCCTTCTCCTTTGCCCGTTGAGGAGCTGCTCTGAAGACGCCGCTGATCAGCGAAAAGAAGAAATGAGCCAACAGCCAAGAGCAGAAACCACTTGCCAAAACCTGAAGTGGAATGGGGGGCTTGGAAGCCATCTGTAGCAAATCAAATCTAAGTATGGATCAACCTCCTTTTCCTTGGTGTATCTGAAGGAACAGGGAAACGGAGACAATGACTTGTCCTCTTCTTCTAAGGAGGTGGTGTACTTTCTAAAAGATTTAAAAAGTTGAGGAAGGAGGGAAGGAAAGAACGAAAGAAGGGACCAAGGAAGCTTGGGAAGAACATGGTTTAGGTTCGTTAAGCGATGCATATACAAATCCATGCATTCACTAGTTTCATCTTTACAGAGTTAATCAGATCGACAGGAACAGGAAGCAAATTTGTTGTCCAAGTCTGAGATCTTCAGTGATCTTTATGATTTCAGCGATCTTTATGAGCGCTTTTAATTGAGAAATCAGTCTCCAGATTTAATAGATTCTCCCTTTGCACAATAATTAGGCATTTTCATTCTTTTATCTTTTAAGTTACTTGTTTTAATTATTCTCTTGCAGCATCTTGTTGCTCAAAGTTGTTAAAAAGTATGGCAAAATAAAAGTATATGGGAAATAGCTTTAATCTTACGTGAAAATCTTATTTTACGCTACTCTTCCTTCTAAATGAATCTGTCTTTTCCAGACTCTGACCTTTTCTTTAATGTCATGAGTTGTCCCAAGCTTTACAACTTTCCCCATATTTACCCTTGGTTCTCACTCAGACAACGGTCTCATTTCACCTTAGAGCACCAAATTTAGAGTCTAGATTTTATATTCTGTTCTACTGCAAACTAACTGAGGACTCTCCAGGAATATTTTAGTATTTTTCTTTCAGAATTCACTGATTTTTTAAAAAAGGGATGCTAAGATACCTTGAGGACAAATCTTTATATGAAGGTGCTTGTAGATCTTCAGATAGTCATCTTTATCTCAAAAACGTCACCAAAAAATTAAGAGAAAAATACATTCTGGAGCCAGTTCAAAATGGAATAATTTTGAGGTTTGCTCTTTTTTTTAAATTGTTTTAGGAAAAAGCTACTAATAATATCCTACTGCTTTAAAAAAAGCCTTTGAACTAATTTTTCAAGCATCCTATCAACTTGCAAAACATAAGACTTTTCCCCTTGAAGTCAAATAAGCTTTGCCATTGGATTAAAGTATCTTAGTTGGAATCTAAGTTCAAACAAAGGAAGTGCTAAGATTAACCCCAAATTTTCGCCTTCTGTTTTAATTAACATCTACTAGTCTTGCACATGCTTTTAACCTTACAATGGCAAAGGTCAATTAATTTTTACCCTACAGCTAATAGGACCCATGCTCGTTAGATAAATAAAAAATAAATAAAGAAAAAGATCACCGAGTTGATGTAAAAAGGGAAATAACAGTATAGCCTCGTAGGGCCAATAAAATTCCAGCTAATCCTTTTGGGAATCCAAATGGCAATAAAGTGAAAGTGAGTACAGATTAACACATTGTAAATCCACTTACTACCCAGCAATGTTTACACACGGATTTGCCATTGCCTGTTACCATTTGATCAGCATTTAATTGCACAGTTTGCCAAGATTTTCCTGAAGAGGTTACTTCTGTTTCCCACAAATATAATTCAATTCCTTCAAGGCCCAAAACATGCTTTCAGCAAGGGCAAGAACATGGATCGGCACTCGATGGGCGATGGGCAATGGGTGGGTTTCTAGGGTTTCGTACTGATGACTTCATAGAATATGAACAGAATACTGAAATCTCTGAGGAAATGCCTCAAGTGCGAATGATTCTGGGTGTTAATATTCCCAAATTCGAAACGCAGGAGAGTGCACTTTTCTTGTGCACTTTTAAAAAGCTATTTGCTCGAGTCCAAACCAGCTTTTTTTTTCCTTACTGCTCACTTATAATACAAACTGCATTCACACGGAGGCCAAGAGCCAGCAAAAACATATTTCCATTTTAACGCCTTTAGATGATCAAAGCATCAGCTTAATATAATCAGCTCAAATCCATTTACCAGTGAGCCTACCACTGTGCCCTGGGACTGTTTTCCTTTCCAGCCCTATCTATTCTGGAACAGGTGCTATAATAGTAAATTAATTAGTCTGTGGAGATGCACCTTGTTCTCCATCTCCACAGGCCTCTTGTGGGTCAGGGCCTTGAGGAAAATGCCATCTGGGCAGAGTTTCCCCCAGAGAAACAATCAAAGCCTACAGATTGCAGACTACAGAGGAGGGTTCATATGACAATTAACCTTATTAGTCCTTTTTTTGAAAAAAAATGGTTGATAGTGTGTCAACATGTTGGCTCTATAAATAATCTGCTTCTCAAAAATCATCAGTGCAACTAATTCAAAGAAATTCCTTCTATCTAAAAATCCTCTGAAGAAAATACAAATCTCCTTGCACTGAAAATATAAAGGTAAATAAGTATTAAACAAAAACTTACATACCTAGAAAGGTATCACACGACAGTTCTAGAACGCTTAAAACTTTAACATACTTTGAAAAAGTGACAATTTTTACCGTTACAATTTTTACACAAACCCAGAGGGATTTGTGCTATTAGATCATTTTCGTTCCCTGTTTCCCACCATGGATTTGTCAAATATCCAATTATCAACAGAATCAGAAATGAATTCAACACATTTCACAAGAGATATTGAAGTTCACCTCGAGAATTGTGGTGGGCATTTAAGGTTTAACTTAAGGCCCTAAAACACAAGGTTGAATTTTAGATTTGAGGAATTCTTTTCACAAACAAGACTGTAAAACAAATGAGAATTTAGAAGTCTCCAACAGAAGCTGATTGGAAAGCAAAATCTCTACACAATAAACTTTTCTGCATGTTTTCACTGTAAGTTTGTCAAAGAACAGAAGTTAAGATGGCAAAGCAGAAAGAGCATCATGAAGTTTAACACTTCAGGCCATTAAAAAAATAGAAAGTACATGTACATTTATAAATATAAGGTAACGAAAATAATATTCCTAATGCATGACTTCAGTGAATAACTTCTTCGAGCATATTTTAGTTGGATAAAAAATACTAAGTTTGTATCATAATAAGAAACAAAGCCAAGTGATTAGTTCCTAAAATGTTTTGATGACTTCTGACTATCTGCTTGTGAATCACTTCAATTCCTTTTATATTTATTTCTTACTCAACTTACCAAATCATTTTTATAGAGAGACTTTTATTCACAGTTTGCTATGTATAACATGTGGAAAATGTGCTGTTTTGATGGAGTTTCTAGGTCAGTTTGTTCTCGTTCCCTCCACATAGAAGTTTGTGAGTGTCAACATGTAATGAGTTTTCGTCTAGATATTTATTTCTTTAGTGTTTTTTCTAAGTTACATTCTGTATTTTTTTCAAGGAATTGTCCAAGGACAATTTATTTGTTCACATGAAAAGTGCAGAAACAAAGCAGACATCCACTGAAAAGTAATTTAATTATTCGCTGATCTGTAATAGGCACTATTAACAAATACATTTTAGGATGCCAAACTATTTAAACTGCCTTGAAATATAAAACAGTTCATTCTTTACAGAAAAAAAAAAAAAAAGATTTTGAATGATTAGCCAAATTTCAGAATATCATTTACTACAAGAATTCTTTCCAGTACTATCTCAACTGTCTAGATGAGTAATAATAGTTACTTGACACACTGTGCACGTAATTGCTCTTTTCGTCGTGTTTCCATAATAAACTATCTGAAAAGTTAACAAAAGGTTCATCCTTCAGTCCAAGTATTTCTGGTTCTATTTTTCCAGCCAGGGGACAATTTACGTTGAATGGGTCGGGAAAACCACCTATCTTTACCGTTAATATAAAAGCAGGAATGGAATCTTAATTAACCAAGTGTAAATATTACGTGTTGCCGCTGGAGAATTGTCATTCACAACCGCTCGAATCCCTTCCTCTATACATCACTGAGCCGAAGGGGTGGGCAGAGCAGGATGGAAGATTAACAGAAGAGACAGGCTAAGGGAACTCAATGAAGCAGCCATAGGAGATGAAATACAATGTGTGTACTCATTGAAGCAGCTGAAGAAGTGAGCTACAAGGGACTGCATTCAAAGAAGCGAGTGCAAGAGATGAGACGCACTAAATCAACTAGCAAAAGCCCTCAAGCACTTCCTCCAGTAAAACACACAAGTCTCCCTTCCCTTTTGTTGTCTCCCCCTCAAACACAAAACCAACAGAATTAATGACATCACATTTTCTACTTTTCACTATTTTTTTTTTTAAAAAAACATGTTCAGAAGGTAATAACAAGTCGTATTCTGACACACTCAATCACGATATGTTGGAATGACAACTTGCATGCCACAAACAATTCTGTTATCACAGAATGCAGGCAAGTTCACCTACTTTTTTTAGGTGACGGCACCTCCCATATCCTCTTTCTCTAAGCAAATGAAAGATCTCCTATGTACACCCCATCTACTCCAGAAATGATAGGGCTTCTCAGATTAATCCTTCTCAAGAAAATGAGAGAGCAAGACAGAACAGCAGTATTTTGTTAGATCTACATCATGGTCACGCTAATAAACAAAACTGGCAAGTCTTAGAGGCTCCAAAGGGAATCTCAAAGTACCCACAATGCAGCCAAGGAGGACATGTTAGTTATTGACTACGTTTGCAATGTCCTCATTTATCCATTTTTGTGTACTGTACTCTGGATTATCCCACAGTGCTTGGAGTTGCTAAAATAAACTGAAAATAACTATAAAGGCATCGTGGCACCCAACGGGCATTTGAAACTATTCCAATTGTAGAGCTCCTCACTCCAGTCATGTCTACATGCATTTGGATGTTTACTGATACTTTGACCTTTCATCTTCAAACTTGGTTTTCCATCTGCAAGTGCTATATCTTAAGGAAAAAAAAAAAATAATTACAGGGTTTAAGGAAAATGAGGCTAAAATAGTTCTGAAATTCTCCAAAGTATTTTGAGAACTTAAACCAGTAGCCATTTAAAATTTCCAAATCTATCACTCCTGGAGAAACCTATGGATGAAATTGTTACTTTCTCAGAACAAACAAGAGAGAACAAATATTTTCCAGTGTTCAGATGGTATAAAAATGAGAAACTACTGCCCTTTGGAAGGCTTGCCTATTAAGACAATACAAACCCAAGTATTAGCTGCTTTTGTACTTAAAGTCAGAAGTAGTGCTCAAAGAAGGAATTTCAGCTGGAACTGCTAAAATGAAGAGTAACAAGTTTCTAGAACCACACAGTTCACCCCAGAGCTCTAAAGAAACTCAAAGATTAAATTACCAAGTTGTAGCCTAGTCTTCAACTCAAAGCCGAACTACCAGTAAAAAGGCAAATAAACATTAAGAATTAGTAATAGATGAGGTCAGAATATGAAAGAATATAATAATGCTTCCACATAAATCTAATATGTACCCACAGCTTGATCAACCTTCTCAGAAGATATGGATAGAGGCACAGAAAAGAGCAATGCAGATGAAGAGAAATATGAAGCAGCTTCTGTCTGGAACATCTTGGCCTGGCAGAGATTGGTGCCGTCATGAATCTCCAGGAGGAGGGAACTATCAGTCACTGTTTATCACAACACAAAAAAAAAGCAGAGGTGCCTCTAATGAAAATACCAGGCAGCAGCTTTTCAAGACATGGGATGTATGTTAGCAATCTAATTAAATTCTATAACTAATCACCACAAATAAGTTCTGACTTTCAAAAGGGTGAAGTGACTCAATGAATTCATGGAGGAAAGGTCCTTGCTATTAAACGCAGCAGTCTGGATACAACGCCTGAGCTCCTCGCCACTCGAAGGAGAACGTCATGGAAAGAGTCACACATATCTATCTTACCGAGTTCTTACAGCCTTTCTATATGCTACCAAGTGCCAAAGGGAATGTGACACTGGGTTATGTAGAGCTTTGGTCTGACTCAGCACGTTAAGAAATACGTTACATACGTGCAGCGGGTTAACCTTGGCTCTCTGCCTCCTCTCTCCCCACTTCTCTCTCTCTGTCATGCAGTGTTTGCTATCCCTTCCTCGATGTGTTTTCAGAGGTACCACCAGCACCCTAATCAGCTCTGCTTTGACCAGCAGTGGGTCCATTCTGGAGCCAGCTGGAGCTCTATCCAACGTGGGGGGAAGCTCCTAATCTCTTCTCACAAAGAGCTGCGTCCTCCCCACCCAACCTTGCCGCATAAACCAAACACAACATGTAGCTCCTAATACCACAAAGACGATGAGAAGAGCACTTCCACAGATGTCAGGTCCACTGACATCAGATGTCCACTGACTCATCTGCTCTAAGAGGAGGAGGTATTCACAAAGGCCTAACGAGGCTGGTGTCCCTATACACACTACCTGTGGGGAAGGCAAAAGACAGGCTCCTCCAGGACATCTCTAGGAGAACATTTCTCCCCTACCTCTTCTTTCCTTCCCCCCTGGCAACACAAGAAGCCAAGGGACATCAGCATCACTAGGCTAAGCCTAATCCTGATGAGTAACCCTGTACACATGATCCCTTCTCCATAACGCTCAGAACACTCTGAATGAAAGAAACGTACGAGTGCAAGGTTAGTAATGATAGGACGAGGGGAAATGGCCTCAAGTTGCGTCAGGGGAAGTTTAGATTGGATATTAGGAGGAAATTC
>JAVSBS010001002.1:0-28430 GCA_033124195.1 Coracias cyanogaster | reverse complement strand
TAACTCCAAGCAGAAGTTCCTAAAATTATTTAATTTCATGATGGCTCAAAACCTCAACCTCCTAGTGACCCACTAATGTGTCTTGCTTTCCCCACCCCCTTTTCTTCCTTGGACGTGCTTTTGAAAAGGTGTGGAAATTCCTTTTTTTTTTTTTTTTTCGCCATTCAACTGATTTGTTTCCGTTCAAATAGAGGATTTTTCTTGCACTACTTCATCTAGATTGCCCAGCACCAATCTGTGTTTCCACCCACATTCTACCACGATTAAGTGCAAAATGACACCACTGTTTATAACGGATCAAGGACCTCAAAGTGAAACATTCATGGTACAAAAGACCTCAAACCTTTCCAATTCTTTATTTGGGATTTTTTTCATACCCAGTATGAGCATGACAGCATTTTGGTGATACCTATTTAGTATCATTTTTCTCTAAGAAGGGCCTTGGAAAAGCTTTTCTGCAACTGGTTAACATCCACCACTGGCTGTAATATTAGAGCCTTCCTCTTGCTCAAAAATAATTACATGAACACAGAAATAAACAAATAAAAGCAGGAGATTTACAATCAGGAAACTCACCAAAAAAAGGAGAAAAATCCAACAAACATGAACTGCGTGGATTTTCTTTTCATTCTCGCACAGGCACACACATTACCCTGCCTGATGTTTACTTTGCTATTGGGTATTTTGCAAAATATTGATGGCAAAAGCAGTCAGAGAAAAAAAAAAAAAAGATGCTAGGAAATATGAAAAAGTAAGAAATATAGGCAGGTAGACACTATCAATCCAACAGCTATCAAACCTAAACAAAACAAGAGGGGGGGAAAAAAAAAAAATTAAAAAAGAGACCAGTTAACAACCTAGATAAGAGATGAAAATTGCCAGTGAGGCAGATCAAGTTTATTCAATGCCCTGATAAGCACCTATTTGCTCTTCCCCATAATGCTCTCTCAGTATTTATAAATTATCATTTAATTATGCTGGCAAGTGGTAATTGTCAAATAAAGCTCAGATAGGCATAAGCCCTCAGGCTGCACATGACAGAAAAATATCTGTTAAAGCTGGGCTGATTCACACGCTTAGGAAATCATTTCCTTTCTTCTTTTTATCCTTGCCAACAAATTATATGAACTGGCACTTTGTGCTTTGTAGGCATTTTGAAGTCTATGCAGATTACAGGAAAGAAAAATTAGTTGTTTCAGTATCTACCATTCCTAAATTATTCTGCTGATTTAAGACACCATGTTCTGTTTCAACAAAAGAGTGCCAAAGATCAAGGAATCAGAGCCTTCCTCTGCTTAGAATTTATGCCCAGGGTCACTTTCAATTGGGTAAATCAAGATTGGGGGAATTATTGAATACTGCGCATAATAGATTTGATACAGTGCAATAGTTAAAATATGACGTTTATCCCATTAGGATAGAAACACTAAGCAATATTTTTTTTTTTAAAGTCTCTTACTACTTAGATTCAATTAGAGACCCATTAAACATTCTCTGATACACACACACGCCGATGCAGGCACCCATAGATTTGAGGGATTTCTGCATTTACAGCATAGGTATCCCAACTACTGAAATATATAGAAAAAATAGATGGAAAACAACTTTAGTGCTCAATGCCAATAAAATCAGAGTCTTTAGAACTTTGACCTGGAATGCGTGTCTGAACAACAGAAATATCCGATTTTTGGCACATTGCTAGAACACGTGCGATCA
The DNA here is from genome assembly GCA_033124195.1 of Coracias cyanogaster. Lineage (NCBI taxonomy): Eukaryota > Metazoa > Chordata > Aves > Coraciiformes > Coraciidae > Coracias > Coracias cyanogaster. Next base: position 26,714 of record JAVSBS010001002.1, on the reverse strand, counting down.
ATGCCATTACTAGATCCTTACTGCCAAAAAAAAGCACCAACATTCTGGGTTTTTTTCTCCATACAGTTATTTTAAGACAGAAACTCAGAGCCACAGACAACCAACATTAGAATATTAAATCGTTTCTCCTGCAAGTGCCATACTGGATGCTACTTTCCACGTGTACTTTTGTTCCATAGCTCCCTTCATCATTAAAATATTTCTGAGGTACTTTGGCCAACCGCAAAGAGCCCAAAACAAGTCTCAAACTCCCCTTTCTTTGAATCCAACCTCACGTGTATTTTTTTTTTTTCCCCTCTCTCATCAGCATAATTCAATGGAATTTCTCTTGCGTTTTTACACATACTCGAGACACAATTAACTTGTATTCAAATCTGAGCTGTTATTAGTTAGCACATGAAGCTTCTACCCATGATATTGGTACATATACCAACGTATGTATGTATATATATACATGTAATGCATATAAACTGCATTATCTCAAACTAGCCCGAAGAAGTTACTGAGCCTTCCAAGTCTTTCAGGAGCAGCTTGCAGATAAAGGAGGCTAGAATTTTTCAGAAAAAAAATCCATTTTCCTCTCAAGCTATCAATAACCCCCATCTATTACCATTTGTGGCGTACATTTACCATACGCTCCGTCTACAGCGAGCAACAGCAACAACTTTATCACGGCAAGAAACAGCGGGAGAAACGAGGGGCCGCACAGAACGCTATGCTAGCTTCAGTGGAATAACTACAGATTCGTTTCTTCTAATTTACTGGTTTTACGGCTTCGGTCAATGAGCAACGCCGCGTTTGGCCCGCTTCACACAGATACTTCCTGGCGCTTCAGAGCGGCTGCCACGGCATTGCTCGACAACAAGCCTTTTCTCATTACTGGAATCATCTCCTGCCACTTCCCCTCGTTTCATGAAACACATCATCTTCCTCAGGCAACTCACGCGGAGAATGAGTGCCCCAGGGGTTAGCTAACACAGAGGTTGGCCAAGCAGTGTAATTCACAGGTTATACTAGATGTTCAAGTAGCAGACAGCCAGAAAGTATTTACTGGTGCTGTTGCAGCCAGAACAAGTTAGCGGCTGATATTCAGCATAAGCAGCAAAGTGGATAATGATTCTCATCGGAGTAGCTTTTAGCCACTTTGATCTACCATAAAAGCTACTGTGCGACTATGTAGTCTTAAATATATACACTATGGTTTTGAAGCTCCCTACCAATTCCCAGAAAGAGATGTGGGAAGCACTCGTCCTTCTATCAAACAACACGCTTCACACATTGAAGAAGAAATAGGACAAACTCAAAACAGGAACACTTCTTCATACACCGATCCTGCACTCAGAAATTCCAAATATTAATTCCTGCAGGGGAGCTCCGTGTCCTAGTACCTGGCCTATAGGTACCAGAAATTTATGCTCAGGAAGATTGTTGTAGGACAATCTGGAGAACTTCTACCTCGATATCCTGATCTGCAGGATCCAACTGGTACGTTGGCTGCGAAGACATCAGAAGACAGATCATGGCTGAATCGATCAGTATAAAGGGTTTGGGATCTGGGTGTGAACGTGATTCTGTTTTTTTTTCCCCACAAGCCTATAAAACATATAAATTAATCTGCTTAGCAGTGTTTATTTCAAGTAGTGTTTTAGCGGAAGACACGCTATTTTCACTAAGTGGCAAACTGGATTTTGTGTCAATTAAAGAGAAAATAATGCAACTGCTTTCATAACACCAGAGTACTCAACTAGCTGTAAGGACCTATTACAGAGCTGATAAAGAAAGTTAATACAGAAAATTTTGGTGGGCTCTAATACTTATTCTGAAGTAGGTTTTGTGCTGACAGCTGGCCAAAAGGTTTTTCCCTCTAAATGATTTTTTTTTTTTTTCCCCTGGAAATCATTTCGTACTAAGACTGACCTCTGTGGAAGAGTTATTATACCAACCTAAACGGCCCTGTGATTTTAAGGTTGCAAAGAACAACATACCAGGTTTGGAGGTAAAAAGGATGTTCTTCACCCATCAGCATTATTTCTGTTCTCCTTTCACTAACATGGGTTCTGCGAGTCTTGCCAGGTACTTTTTAGTAGACATTCCATAAACAGGAAAGTAGGAATCAACTCCCTTTTCAAAAATATTCCACTTATCTACACATGCTTTTTGACACCTTTAATCACCAAGTTGACTGTAGAAAATGCATCATGTTGCCAATCATAAACAGCAACACAGGCAACTCGGAAGGCTTCTGCTCTAGAAGAAACCTGCAAATCCACAATCTTCTCTACTGGCAAAGAGTATAATGCAACAAACCTGTAGCTATCTTATGGCATTAGTGGCTTCCTGTATTTTAATTTGAGAACAACAGGTCATGTGAAAAACTTGTCACAATTACAGGTTGACTTATAATGGTCCTGTACCTATAAAGTATGATGAGCCCTAAGCATTTTTCTATCATCTGAATTGATAATTACATCCTTGCCACAAAATTTGGAGAATAGTTAAATACAGAAGCTGTCATTCCACTTTTTTTTTTTTTTTTAGAGTCTTGCTGACTTTCTATCAAGTTCAGTAGGACTTCAGGAGCTTAACGTGTCCCAGGTATTTATTTATAAAACTCATGAGGAGATAATGAAAGGTCTTCCTGAAAAGTCACAGTGGATTGGGAAACGTGGATTGACCAGCTAGAAAAGCAGCATCTCAATAGCAGTCACACCCTCCTTTCAAGGACTTGTTCTTTACGAAAATATTTGATCACATGCATAAACAGTGATTTTTAGTTTAATTCTGCTCTCATGAAACCACTTTGAAATCCCATCAACTACGAACACCATGAGAACACTTAAATTGTAACCTATTTAGAACGACGTCAGATCTATGTACCTGGATCTAAAAACTCACAGAAATTCTGTGAAAATCCAGATGTAAACTTTCTAAGTCAAGCCCATCTCATCACTGCAACAATATTAATGAGATAGTTCTCTCTACCTTACATATGTTTCCTGCTGATTTCCTAGGTCAACCTAATAGAACCTTCATGGTCTATAGCACGACAGCAAGAGCAGGAAAAAAAAGCTTTTTCTCCAGTAATTTTCTGGAATGACTGGTTTGAAAATGTGCAGCAACATGCTGGCATAATACAGAACTGCAGAAACGAAAATATCTGTTTTCCTTAAAAGTTGTTTCTATGAAAACATTCAGGAGAAAACTCTCTGCCTCCTATTGACATGATAGTATCTTACTCTTTAGAAGCACTTTACGAAGAAAGATCTTATCACAAAAAGAAATCTCTCCATTTTTAATCCCTATTCAAAATCAGGTTAGGTTGAAAAGTGGAGTTTAACTAGCTTATTATATGAATTTTTTAAATTTACATGGATTAAAAATCACGTATGAGGAAAGTGGTGCTAGTGATTAAACCAGAAGCATATACTGGAATATCAGTTCTCCTGGAAACAGTAAATATCTTGCCATTATTTTCAGCATCAATGTCAGCAGGTTATTTAATTTGTTTCCTTGGAGAAATTCACTTTTTTGTTAAGAATTCCTTTTTAAATTTTGCTTCTGGACTGCTTCCATTATGGTAAACCAAGCTCCCTCTTATCTGTTCTTGAAGGGCTTTCCCAGGAGACAAGAGACAGCCTGGGCCACGACTACTACTAGAAAACGGAGCGTGTCCACCAGCTGGGCACTCACTGCTGAAAAGGCTGCGTAAGGTTGCAACCTGCCCAACTTTGCCCAAGTACAGAACTCAGTTTGGGCTTATTCATCTTGGCCCCCAGTCTTCACAAAACTTTTAGGAACGTGTATAGTTGATACTGTTACATTTCCTTCAAATCTGGTTGGGTTTAACCAATAAGTATCAAAAGTACCGAGCAGAAATAGGGACGGACGTGGGGAGAGGCAGCGTCACTGCACGATAGTAAACCAAGCTCCAATTTCCTAAGAGGTTCACATCAAGAGATCTGGAATCAGCTTCTTGCTTTGGTATTTATACTGTGAAGATTACCCATTGGAATTTACAAAGTGATGAGAGGTCCTGAGAAAGAAGATGCTGTGAAAGTCCTAAGCACGTTTCTCAGTCTGTTCTTGTTCAAAATAGAGCGTTACATAAAAACAGGTCAGGCGGCGAAAGCATCCTTTATGAGCACGAAGCTGGGATTCCCAGCCCCCTGTGCAGAATGACATCCTACAGATACATCCGCCTGGACAGTCGTGACCATCTCCTCCCATGGGGAGAGGCACCATGCGGTAGGCTGGTGGCTACGGACATTCCAGATATTCATGGAACGCGCTGCGTGTTTATTACTGTTTAAAGAGACCTAAAACCAGTCAACAGTAAAAAAGCAGACATTTCTCCTTCTAAACAGCAATCGTTGCTTAGTCTCACTTGCTCTACAGGGTGTTACCTTGATACGTGCTGATTTAATTTCAGATTTTCCAAATTTTATTGGTTAGCGTAGGGTGTGGCCAAGAGGAACTTACGCAAGCCTTCAGGTGCTGCTGGCGTAGCCCAGCACAGCCAGCCAGGAGGACAAAACCACGCTGGAAAAGGATCTTGGGCAAAGGTGCAAGACAACCTCAGAGAAGGGTCCCATCATCCCAAGAGAACACTCCAGAGATGGGTGTGGGCAGTGAGGCTGTTGAGGACCAGTTGGAAGGAAGTTACGACCTTGCATCTTAGCAAGGAAGTTGTACACCGTGTCCTTTCAGCTAGCATCTCCTCTGGGGGATTACTGTAGCTTCCTGAGCAGCAAGGAAAAAAAAAACCAGCAGATTTCTGATTTTTATTATGGGAAGTATTTAAAAATTAAATTGAAAGAATATTGTTTGGACTTGATGAAACTTTTTGTCCTGCTCCTTAAGTTTCTTCCCTCCTGCCTTACATGTATTTTTCACATACGTCAACCCTTTTTATATTTTTATGTTCTTCAGAAAGGTATTAATAAGCATCCTACAATTACCATAAATCTAAATTATGAAAATACATAACATACATCTAGTTGGAAACTGTTGCAATTCCTTAGGGAAGAACTATTAGAGATTGCAAAGTACTTGAAGGCTAACACAAAACAACTTCACAATTAAAATTCTTCAGGTATTCTCTAACATTTACCCAATTATTTTTTTCATGTCCTAATTGTAAAAGATTCCCCCCGATGATACACTAACAGTTACACAGAAAACACAAAATGTTAAGAGTTCTAATTCATTTTGAAGCTATAGGGTTTATACAATTTTTTTGTACCCAACTTAGTGTGCCAAAAAAAATTACAGCACTCATTCCATGTATATTGCTTTTAACATTTCATTAGGAAACTCTGCTGCCAATGGAGCAGCACTGAAGAAGCTGTCAAAATTTCTCATGCAGCTTTTCCATTTTAAGAAATACAAAACTGGGATATTTTCTCTATCCTCTAATTCCCACATTATTATATAACAGGATGTCTATTAGTGTGCTTCAAATGCATTCTGTGCTGAACTCTGTCTTCAATTAAATATTCAAAGAAACTGTTAAGATCAGCCAGTCAGAGCTCTTCTATAGTCTGGGCCATATAATTTCAGTTATTCCTGTACCGAGGCAAATAATGTGTGCTTGTGGCTACCTCATCTCTCTGGAGAGAGTATATTTTCCTTCCTTTCCCATTAATATCCTGACGAATACATCTTCTTCTTCACTCCAGTTGGGTTTTCATTGTGACATATCATTTTGCTTCGCTACGGAAATATCGAAAATGTAGATCCAGAGTCGGGTTTGAAAGCCGTGTAACAACTGACCTATTACAAACAATGGGTCTTCTATAGTGGCTAGCTTTGCCAGGATTAGTGTGTTTCGATGAGATAATCAACTATGCATTTTCGTGACCAGCTCGCTCACATCCTGGCAAACCGATCTTGCTGGGAGGCAGACTGCATGCTTCGCTACCAGGAAATGGACAATGACAGATAGGCTGCATTTCCATTTACATGTATCCTTAATTGTCGGCGCTGAAAAAGACGTGCCAGATACTGACACAACAGATCATTCAAAATAAGTTATGTATTCATGTTAAGCGTTATTTATCTAGGCTGCAAAGGAAAACAAATATTGCTCTTTCTCTCTCTCTCTCTCTCCCCCCCCCCCCTTCCTAATTAGCTGATTGTTTCAAATGCTTTTTTTGTTAGGGATTCAGCAATTTATGTTCTTTAAGCTTGTCATAAAGATAACGCTTATTATGAACTATGCTAAGAATACAGTCCTAATTCAGATTCCTTTCTTTTCTGGCTACACCATAATGAAGATGTTTGCAGGATTCATTTATTTGATTCTGTCCAGGGAACCTCATGAAATGTATTTAAAAATAAACACAATAAAACACCCATGCTCAAAACATCACTGGCCTTTTTTATTTTTTTTTCCTGTGCGTGACAACCTAATAACAGTGATACGGAGTCCTGGTAAAATTTTGTAAAAGCAAAAAAGCTGCATTAGCAGATAGGAAATGGGAAAATAAAAGCTAACGCTACTTAAGTAAAGCTGAAAATTCTGCTATAAAACAACCTCATTAAGACAGCTTTTAAAAGGTAAACAAAAGAAACCCTCAAATCCCTAAAGATTAGAGATAATAAAAGTAACTTTAAAACAATTGCTTAATGAAAGATAGCAATTTCTAACAAGACCCTCCGAATAAATTCGATTTATAATATAGTGACTTTTCTTTTTTTTTTTTTTTAAGTAGAAAAGATTCTGGTCTTTCATTTCCTAAGGCAAGACCCCTCATCTCGACCACATCACCAAGTGTGCAAGGACTCCCTCAATGAGGGAGAGGAGTTCATCTGGGTCTCCACATACCAACACTCATCCTCCATTCAGCCCCCTCGAAATTTCTCAGTGATCCGTGGTTTCCTCAAAACTCTAAATTAACAGATTTGCTGAAGATGCTAAATTAGAAAAGTCTCACCAGCCTGAAGACAGACCTAAACTGGTTGCATATAATGCATGGGACGTAACGCAGAAACACGATGTACAGAGAAGACCTGCTCTGTATTAATTAGACTGTAAAAAAAAAAAAAACCAAAACCAAACAAAACCGAAACAAACCACCCAAACCCAAACTCACAGCTTTTTAGAAATATCTTCTAGTTTCAGTACACCCTTGCCACAGTTCTGATTTTATACCCTATTTCTTGGGCAAAATCACTTTTCCCGGCATTCAGTGAATAGCCTATTTCCACAATTTCTTCCAGCCCAGCAGGCAGGCCTACCTCTACAGCCTTGTTAATTATGAATCCTTTCTGCAATGCTCATAGATTATTCCACTTTGAATGAGCATCCAAAATTATTTAGTAACACCTTGTTTAATGTGACAGTTTTGTGATTTTACAGATGAGATAATTAATTTGCTTAAAAACAGGTAAACAATAAAAGAGCCTTCACTTGTGGCATCAGCTCTTTTAGCAGCATAAGAAATGCTGTGGGCAAGTCACTCATTTCCTTTTTTTTTTTTGCAATTCAACCAACATCAGCTTAACTATATCTCCACCCAGTCCGTACACACAGGTACCACGGATGGGACAACAGATGGCAACACAAATGAATTTTGCATATATGCAATAGAAACATAGAGTCAGCCTCAGCCTACCGCAGGTTCCACGTCTGAATAAATAAACTGGTTTTAATCTTTAGAAAGCGAAAACAACGCAACTTCATTTGGATTTGTTTTGATTCCCACCGTGCTTTTAGTTTGACTGTAAAACCCTTCTTTTAGCACAGCAAACGGCCTAACCTCAGAAATGCTAAGTACCTACTCATTCTTCAACCTTTCGAGAACCAGAGTTCTTGCAAAAGGATTCAGACATCTACGTTCACACGTGTGCACCTGCACCAGCCAACTCCAAAACCAGCAGCTTCCATAACAGCCCATCGCACCGGTTAATCCACTCTGTTTTATCGGCACGGAGCTGCCTGTGGCCTACTCCAAATTACCTGGAGAGCAGACAACCCTACTCTGTAAGCATTTGTGATGTATTACAGGGCCGAATGAAAGGTTTGTAGCTCTAAGTTCTTAGAGAAATTAATAATGTAATAGCATTAATATCAAAGTACGAGGCTCAGATTAGAGACTGCTGCATTCTCATAGTTGTACAGATGCGTTCTGTTCTCCTGTCACTCAGCAATCCCCTTTCAATGGAGGATGGGGGAATTTTTGAAAAAAAATCAAGCCATTAACCCTTGCCTCAGTTTACCCAGTTGTAGTGTCACGTGGCAAAATGTATTTTACAACATGAGTGCATTGCAGAATTCCCTGTTTCTTTTTCATTGTTTCTCCTCTAGTGTTACGGAAAAAGCTTTTGTAGAGTACTCCAATGTACTCTAGGAACAGATAAAGGAATTCCTAAATTGGTCTAGACCAACTCTCTGCTTTCAGCTTCCTGGACCTTTTTTCAAATGGCTTCCAATTTCCATGCCATTTGAGGAGGAGGTTGATGGGAACCATACCCCTGGCACACCTACGTCACGGAACGTTCCATCCCAGGTGGTCCCTACACTGTCCAGCTGCCAAGGATAGGCCAACTTATTTTTACTCGTTAACGCAACTACATATTTCCCAATGTTGCAGTGTCAAGCAAGTCAATGACACTAGAACTCGGGGGGAATTGCCTGTTATCCATTTCCTAGTCTGCATAAAGATCATGCCAGCAAAGGATGGAGGACAACGGACAGATTTGCATTTACCCACATTTCTAGAACTGTTAGATCAAAAATTTGCTACACGGACAACTTCATTGTGGAAGAGGAAAATCCTTTTCACTATGTTTGGCTTCCGTCACACCAAAAACATCAACGTAAACCAACGGCACGGACACCAGAGTGCTCCTTTCCAGCACAGCCCCTCTTGATCCACCGAGGTAAATCAGACTGCAGGACATGACCGCCACATGTCCCTTTGTGGAACAGGTTGCCACAAAGGCCAGTAAATTCTCGCAGGCCCAATATTCCATTTAGTAGACAGCTGCATAGTGATTAGAAATAGTTGTGATATCAATATAAATCGCACATTCTATATATAAGAGGCATTTTAGAACATATAATAATGTAATATTACAACAAAAGACAGTCTGGAGTAGAAGTCCTGAAACTATATACAGCTATTTTTTTTTTTTTTCCCCTAGCCTGATTTTCTCCCTGCTCTGGCTATCTCCATTATGTTGAGGTAAAAGGCAACACTCACCCAGGCAAGGTCACAAGAGTCCTTTATGAGAAAATAGCTCGCCACAAACTGAGTCACAACTGGCGAACCGGATGCGATCCTCCATCAGAACCAGACAACTCTCCGTGGGCTTAAGGGCAAGAAAGCACCAGAAAGGTGCGAGCCTCCAGACTCCTCAAATATGAGCACGTTCTCTCTGCAACACTCTCGGGCTGACTACATTAGGAACGAGAGAACGACTCCACGAACCCAACTCTGGTGTCGTTCCCCATATCGTTACCGAAGGGCTAACCAAGTCATCTCAACGCATTCCCCACTTGGTTGAGCTTTGCGTAAAACATCCAGCCCTTACGGTGCAAGAACAATACAAACGGATAATCAGGGGTATTGATTTCATAATGATTAATGGATATTGTACAGTATCTTTTTGCTCTCTGCTTTCCTTACACAGCCAAGGCTTCCACTAACGTCACGGGGAGTTTCTCAAGTGAAGGATGCCGGACTAGGTAATTGTTTTTGCACTTAAGGGCATCTTGCTCCGTTTGTTTTGCGCATAATAAAAATCCGTACTTGTACAGTAATTTAGCATTTCTGAATAAACAGAAATCGTGATTCATAATTCTCTATCTTCTTGTCCTTGTTTCTTTAAAAAAAAAAAATAAAATTGAGTCACTGTTGTTTAATCCGATAATTATGCAAACACTAAATCTTACACTGGAGGAGAAAAATGTTAACGCATATTGAAAAACCAAAACGCGTAGAACTATAATCTGTATGATAAAATGCATTACTCTGTTTAAAAGGATTGTTTTACAGAAGCAATTAACAATCAGCAATCATATAGTTCAGACCGGTGTTTTGATGCCATCTGTTGGAGTAAGTCTTCACATTCCCCAGAATGAAGCTATAATTTTCCATTTATGATTTCATTAGATGCATAGAGTAGAACAGCCACAAAAAAATGAAAGAGGATTTCACCAAACGCTTTCATTTTAAAAAGAGCTTCTCTAAACAGTTTCTGTTGGACACAAATCTTTTCCCGAGAGGACTGAAAGTTCGTACGTCTGCGATTCCCAGAAGTCGGTAACACATTCTAGTGTTTCAAAAAGTGTCTCAGGAGCTTCGTTTCCTATTAGCTAATTCATGAAAAAATTATTTTATAAACGTGACATATTGCACTGGAAAAAATGGTAGTTGGAAGTACTCAAAAAAGGGAATTTTTGATCCTTCCTAAAAAGCGTAGCGATGTTTTTCCAGTGGAACAGGGTGTTATTGCATGTGTCACACAAAAATACATGTTCTCATTTTATTAATCCATTAAACACTTGATTAAATCTTTGGGGGATTTTTTAATACACTAGGGGGAGCTAGATCACTACATTGTACACAAACAATTGGCTGAAAGAAAGTTTAACCTCTAAAAAGATCTCATAAAATACTCTCATAAGCGTTTCTAGCTGCTAAACACACGTATTTCCGTATGACAGCACGGAAACTGAAGACCTAGAATATACCAGGGAATTTTAAATGAATAATAAAAGCCATAGAAATAAATTTATATTACTCTTATGCTTTGTTATTATTATTATTTTTTGTTGGTATTATTACAGAGACTGCTCTACTGCAGCCAGAAAAATCCTACCTTAAAAATAACCAAAAATAATTCTCCTTTTTTCCTCCTGGTATCACATATCATGTGGATTCACCTCTATAATACTGGCCACTATGCTATTAATTCAACGATAGCATAAATAAGCAATCCCCCTACACCGAACACTTCAATATTCCCTTTTTCTTCTGCATTACTATTCAGCAATTACATAGAACGTTTGGCTAAGAGTACAGAAAGAAATTCTCATTTTACACATCATATGCCTGCAAGTTTTAGTCCTCTAAAATTCATTAATTTGTAAATTTTTCAACGCTTAATCAGTTAATGATAGCAGGAAAATACCTTTCCTAAAAATAAAATAAGACTTCTTCTAGCAAATAATTTAATTGTTCATTTACTTTCAAATATTATGGTGAAAACTGCCCACTCACTGCAGCTTTCAAAAATCAAGAACAGACTAGAATACACGGCCGTAAAATCCTGCCCAGCCGTGCAACCTTAAAAACAACCAACACCACCAACAACCCCAGTTCCACAGATGGCAACAGGATTCCTCGAATGAGACAAAACTACTTCTGAAGGCTTAAAGGGCCCAATGGCAGCTGCCAGACATTGAATTTCAGGTGCTGGGAAAGAATGAGCACCGTGCTCTGATATTACGCTCATCTGCTACGTCTGATAATTCATTTCTTTAAAAATGGGTTCCAAGTAAAGCCAAGGATCTCTTGTTCCAGTAAAGGTTGGGTTATTCACTCCAAAAAGTCAAATATCATACAAATGCTGCACGTGACTGAAGTGAAATTTATATAATAAAGGGGAAATTTTGTGTTTGTTCTACTTGTAAGCATATATTTATTTAAAAAAAAAAAAAAACACAACAAACTAGGACCTTGAAAATAGGGTATTCTTCTCATTTGCTGGCTTCTTTCATTTGTATATTCTATTTTTGTTTCCTTTTGCTATCTCTTTGCTTTATTGTTATAAATGTCCAGACTACAATGTTTCTCTAGGATACATCTTGCAAGAACCGGGTATTTGACAAAAGCACTTTAACCTTATTCTTTTAAATAAAGAAATCCCTTTCAGCACTAGAAAGACACTACTAAAGGTAAGCAATGATAAAAATATTTATTTTCATAACAACAATTTTATTTTACCATTTTGTTTCTTCTTCATCCCCTATTTTTTTTTTCCACTCCTCCCCCTCCAGTTAAAACTCCAGCAGAAGCTCCTAGACATTGCTTTTAAGATGGAAACATTAGTGGAAAGGAGAGCGTAAGATACTACCTCTTGATTAGAGGCAGTGTCTCACCAGGTTGTTGTCTTTATAAGCCGTGACTCAATTCCGACGTGAACAATATCACTTATCTCAAACGGTGACCCTTATAATCTCATGAAAAGCAGATTTGATCTGATCTGTGTGGTTCAGAAAGGAATCTGACATAGCAGAGAGAGATGTGCTGGGAATATACCAGAAATAATACATTTTCTTCACAAATATGACTTAACACCTATGAGAGAAGGAATCTGTGGGCCTCTTCAGACCAGGATTTCTCCAGGGCCCTCATAGCATGTTATGGTGACAGTTGCAGAAATATTTGCATCAGAAACTACTTCAAATTCTTTTGAAAACTTACTCAAAAATATAATAATGCTACTACCACTGCTTTTCCCAACCTGCACAAACCCGATGTGCATATATAACCAATAACACACATTTTACACTCATCGCTGGCCTGTCCTAGCTCCTCTACACTACAAGAAACTTTTCTCAAATTCCACAGACACACTCCTGCCCTCTTAAGTTAAACTTTGACAGAAAATCATGTAGGGATGACAAAGTAGTAAAGAGATAAATGTTATTTGAGTGGAACGGCAAATCTTTTTTTCCTGTGCCTACTCTAGAGCAAAAGGAAATGTTTCTAATTTCAGGAGATGTAGTGGTTGACGGATCAAACCTATCCCCCTTTCTTCACTGAAAGAAGATAAAGGTAATTTTCTTGTCTTAATTCACCAGCAAAAATAAGTAGTTATTCGGTATAGGAAGCACATATATCTGGGGACATTCAAAACCCATCCTGAGCAACCTGCCCTAGGTGAACCTGCTCTGGCAGGGGATGACTTAAATCATCTCCAGACTTAGATGATCTCCAGAGGTCCTTTCCAACCCCTATCATTCTGTGATTCTGTGACAGACAGCAGGCAGTAGGGACAGCCACTTCAGATCTTTTTCTGGGACAAAACACAGAACCAATAAAGCTAGTCCTGAATAGAAATGGTTTTGGGTCTTTGGTTTGGTTTTTTTTGTTGTTGTTGTCCATCGTTACCCCCCCCCCGCAGCAGCATTCGTAATTCGAGGAACTACTGAAAGAACCGATCATGCAAGTGTTACTACTACAAGTTCTTATTGATTCTACAGCAGGTCTCAGGCATGTTCTAAAATAGAAAACCACTTTTTAAAGAGCTTATTTGAACAAAGATTTGAAATGATGGCTATAAAAATCAGTATCGAAAATATAATTGTCTGGATTTCTGTTCAGTTTGGAATGACGGCCTCTGTCCGTTAACCATTCTTCACCAGCAGTAATCCTTGGCCACCAGTAACCTTCTCCCCTGTAGTTTATAGCATACTGTCCAAGTTACTACTTGACTTTGGGGGAGTAAGAAGGATGAATTAAAATATTAAACTTTAAAAAAATCTAATCTTGTAAACCAAGCGTAAAGAAAACCCAACAACTATAAAACCCCAAAAACCAAACCCAAAACACAACTGTGTAAAGCATTTCCGTAAAGCTCTTCAAGATAATTGCCTTAATTCCTTAATCCTAGCACTATTTGGTCGTGGATAGATCCAAAGGTTCTTCTCCATGCCCTTACCTCAGCTTTACACCAGGAGATCATGTTTTGCTACTTATTTAATATTAATCTTAAGTCCTTTTTGGAAGGAAATCCTTCCACAGAGCCCTACAATTTACATTCCTATCCCATAGAAAATATTGTTTTGGGGAACCAGCGGTGCATTAGCTTACAATGACTCCCTGCATGGGAGTGAAAATTTTGGTCCCAATTTACCAACTTTTACTGCCAATGCTTTACTTTCCCAATTGTCCTCTGGATTTCTTGGTTAAAAAAAATGAGATGAACAGGTGCTTAATGGAAGGAGCACGACAAATGCCCTCTTGGACATACTGCATGCTGTTTGTCACCAAACCCTTCTTCTGGAACAGATCTTTATCAGTGTTTCATGTTGGCTTGTGTACAGTTAAATACACTCTGATACAGAGCATTGCTCCAATGTGACATCCACCGTGACTAAGTTCTTGTTCAGTGTTTATAAGTTCTTGTAAACAGAAGCATGGTAGATAACAGGCATGGGTAATAAAAAAACTACTCATGCATGCTGTAAAGGAAGAGATAGAGCCAGGAAAAATGCCCTACATGCTAAATGGTATTTCATGGAAATATGAAGAAGGAAAGCGTAACTTAAGGCCAGCAGCAGCGGCAGCATTCTCTCCTCTTTTCCTGGGTTCTGTTTGAGAAGCATAGAAAGCAGATGCGCTCTGTCATTACAACCTAGATCCAGAAACATTTAAGCCTATAAAAAGTCTTCTGTGTGCAATGACAAAAATAAACAACCAAAAAAACCCCAAAACAACAACAACCACACAAAAAACCCAACACCACCGAAGATAAAGCTTGAGCTACCTCTACGCTACACATGTGGACCATAAGAAGCACCTTCATGATGTCCAAGTGGCAGCACCCTCAATCACTTTTCCACACCAGAGAAGGAAGGAAAAGCGCAGAAGCTGCTGCCACAAGAGGCACGATCTATTCAGTGTGTTACAAGCAGAGGCTATCTTCAAAAGCAGTGTTTGAGAAAAAAAAAGACCAGCGGTTCATTTGAATTAACCTCCAAAGGAAGTCACGGCTATTGCACAAGGAAATGGCACTTGTTCATCTTCCTGTCCCTCTCGTCTTGGGCAGCACCTGAACAAGGGCAACGGTTTCATTTTAGTAAAAACAAGTTTCCAAACAAACTTGCTTGTCACAAGGAGATTGGGATAATTTGTACTAATTGGGACAGAAGTGACAAGACCAAAAACAAAAATTAAGTTTAATTTTTTTGAATAAAACTTTTTAGAAACTTTTTTTCATATCACACTTGAGCATCCTGAACCTTCATCAACATGACTAGCCACGTTATCTTTTTCTGAAGCTGCAACTCACTGATTAGCAGTTGACTTGACTGCGATGATAAAGGACTGGCTCTTCCACCGATCAGAGCACGTGGTGGATCAGGTGGAGCTAACAAGCAGTTCATCTCACAACCTATGCCATAAACACCTACAGGAACACCTTCTATTAATTCAGACATGGGCGACAGACAAGGCTTCCCAATTTTAGTTGAAAGCAAAAATCCCAATTTCATTTCCAAAACGTTTAAGCATCCAAATACTCACTTCAAAAACGTTTTTATTACCCTGTCCTATGACTGACTTTGCCAGACTCTCAAAGTCTGTTATAATGGAGCTGAGAGAAGGCAGGGAGATTTTATTCCTTACATCAATTTAATATATCATTACAGCCTACTCATCCCAACTCACTGCAGAGTTCATTGTGGGCCACCAAGCCTTCCTGCCTGGCTCAGCTATCACTATAAACACAGGTATATACATAGGACCAAGTCTTAAACCTGGCTTTAATTTAACTAAGGGATCTCTCATTTAGAGCACGTGGACAACTTTAAAAGGAAAAGCGGGGCAGTTTGTGCTTCCGAAAATTGTCTCAAGATGGCTGCGTGAATTAGAAAACTCTATTAATTTGAATATTGGTGTCATTTTATCACTAAGCCGCTTCTGCAAAGCACATCATCTACATCAATCACCTTAAATATAATTTAACATCTACATCAGCTAAAAAGAAATTCCCTTGTCTCAGTCCAGTCCCTGGTAGATATTTATCAGTATAAACTGCTCCATGACAGCAAACTAACAATACTCTACGTTTACCAATTACTTCAGAATCGGAGTGATACAGCCCAAGGTGCCATTTTCAGAAGTCAGCTTTTCTACCGTGGGGGTTTTGGTTTGTTTGAGGCTTTTTTGTGTTGTTGGTTTGTTTTGTTTTTATTTTAAGACATACCCTTTCAAGTGTATTACATTATCACCATTTCTTGTCCAGATTTCATACATTCAGTTTTAGTAGACTCAATATTTCTCTCCTGTCAGTGTAGAGTTCATCTAAAATTATTTTTAAAGAAATATTTTAATGACCTACTGAAAACATAAAAAGCCAATTTTATTGGCTTTTTATATTTAAGGGTGACAACCCTAGACAAAAAGAAACTTGAAATCAAACTAGATTTTGTTTAGGGACTGCTAAGATTATAACCACTTATAAGTAGTCCCTTTAAAAAATAAAGTGAATGCACACATTCAAATAACTATGAAAATATCATCAAAAGTGAAATTCTCATCAAAAGCATGTATAATAGTTTTATCTTCTCAGTCGTTGTCTACGATACCTCAGAAATACAAGTGATTCCAGATACAGGAAGTAACAACAGGTTAGGTACTTGTTGAACCAAGGAACATAATCAGCCCTGTGTGTTCTTCATTTATTAATACACAAGTCAAAAAACAGTCTTCAAATACATCTATTTCACATATCAGGAAATGTCTGTACCAGGCAACTTCAGTTTATTTCAGTATTTCAAGTGATTTTCAATTGTGCTTGCTGACAAGATGACTCAGCTCCATAAGGAACAGAAGAAGAGTTATTTACCTGCACTTTAATTTCTGCTGGCAGAAAAAACCCCACTTGATCTAACTTATTTTCCTTAGTCAATTAAAACAGCCAGTCTTTTTCTTGAAAACTTCAGGGATAACAAGCATTCTCATTTAGCAGCTAAAACAGAAGAATATGTCAATAAATATAAAAAATGTTCCCTAGTCTGACAAGAACTAATGCAGGGACTGCAATAATAATAATCATCATCATCTTAGGAAATAATCATCCTAGGAAATTATAATATTAATAATCATAATAAAAATCTTAAGAAACTGAGTATTGAGGCTACAGAGGACAAAGCCTTGTCCCAGTTATACAAAGTGTTTGCTTCCAACAGCATTTATTTCTGGGAATCAGACTCACGCCTGCTGATCACTGAACATGGCACCGAGATCCCATCTTTGCTTCTGGAGCACAAACAAGTCTTAATATACTCGGGATGCTCAAACATCATCCAGTTCCCTCTCACATGATTTCCAGGGGGAAAAAAAAAAAACAACAAACAAACAAAAACAAACCACAGACCAAATAGAAGTCTCATCACACGCATCGGTTAAAAACCTCAACGGAGACATTTCTCGAGCTTTACATTTTGGTAAGAGTGTTACCACGTTTAAAACACAATTCCGTTATTTGTCGAGCATTCAAGGAGGCTGAATAACCAACGGACCTCGTCCCTTCCCCAAACTCACGCCGAATTCACGCCACAAGAGAGCACGACTAGTATAGCAACATTTTATTCGCTCTTTAAAACATGAATATTTAAACAGAAGACATTCTTCCCCATGCAGAAACCTAAATAGAAGCTCTTAGCTGAAATAGTAAAAGCTGTTATTTTTTTTTTTTCCCCCAAGAGGTTTTAGACTGTATAGAGATAGTTACATACGCAGGCATCTCAAATGAGAGGGCACCATACATACATGTAATTGGTTGCTTTTTCTTTTTCCTCGGCAGTCTGCACAAAACGTGAAAAATGTGCCTGCTTCTGCCTAGCCATTAAAAGGCAGTGGTTGCACCATACTGTGATTTGGGGAGCTGAAGAAAATAGCCAGAACTGACTGATATCTGATAAACAGTAACAGGAGTCAGTTTATTGCACCAATCGTTAAATAATGGTGCTGATTATAAGGCTGCTAACTGCAGATGCTGTAATTGTCTGTCATAAATCTTAGTCATTTGTGACAGGAGCACAATGAAAGAGAGCATCTGCTTGAGGGCAAATGACTTCTGATAAATATCAGCTCTGCTAAAATGTACTTGGATGTGTCTCAATATTTTGGAGAGCCATTCATGTTGCTTCCACAAATGTGAAGTTATTATTGGTTTGTATTGATTTTGCCACCTTGGGTTTTTTTTTTTTTTTTTTTTCTTTTTAAAGAGACAGAGTGACTCAAGGTTGAGTTGAATTGAATCTCAGCTCTTTATCTGATCTACTCATTCCTCTCAAATGCATGTTTGAGTGGAGAAAAAAAAAAAAAAAATAATTGCACTTTTTCAGAAGATTGCTGTGCAGAAACACAGCCTGGAAAATTCAATGTGTAGTTCAGCTTTTTTTTTTTCTCTCTCTTAAAGCAACTCCTTACTGAAGGAAAAAAAAAAAACACCCACATTTTAAAAGCATGGTTTTTTAACATTATTTTTAAAGGATTTAAAGTAGTTGAAGTAAGAGTCAATTAAGCTATTTCTGGAGGGTAATAAAATGCAAATTTAAAAAGCTATCAGAAAATAATTTTTGTTTTGTTTTTGGAATAATTAGCAACATCTTTGTTTCCTGTTCAATCTATAACAACACAATAAAAACGACTAAGTTCTGCTATCCCGGCCCTTACTGAGCAGCAGTTCAGTTTTTAATCTTATAAACACTTATCACTCAGCCATCTACCACAGTCTTATTTCAACATCAACGAAAGCCACACAAACATACTTATATTTAAATATGCCCTTCTTGATGGTATTCTTAAGATATCATCAGGGTGACACTCAAAACATTTGAAAAAGTAAAGATGGGAAATTGAACCTGAAATTGTAAATTGGGAATTTTACTGGAAACTGATGATTAGAACAGATAATGGTTTTTCCCTTCCAGAAATCCCTTAAGTCAATTAACGCTTAAACTTTTTAACAAATGAGTTTGGGATTCTATCGGCAGCAGTTTCCTTGACTTCACTGTTGCACGCTGCCAAAATGGGCACAACTCACACACCGAGCGTGCAAAAACTGGGGGGATAAATTGCTTGCAGCTACCTCATGGAAGTCGGCCCCATGCCACGAGTCAGAGCATCACCTTCAGGTTACACAGGGCTTAGCACAAAGGATAACGCTGGAAATCACAAACAGAGTGGGGGGGGGGGGGGGAACACCAAACATTTTCTGCTTTGAAAATAATTTTTATGGGGGCTAAGGCAAATATAGCCGGGAACCACAGCTGAGCACCCAACCCAAGGGGAGGTTCAGATTTAGGAGGCTTGCAGCAGAACCACCCTAGAGATAAGAAAGTGGCAACAGGAGCATCACCATGTCATGATTTAGGCCGAGCTGGTGACTAAGCACGACACGAGGGCTTGCTCAGTCCTCCCCCATCCCAGGGGGCTGGGGAGGAGAATCAGAATCGAACGTAAAACTCGCGGGCTGGAATAAGAACAGTTTAGTAACTACAACGGAATGAAAAGAAAATCATAACAACAGTAGTAAAATATAAGAAGAAGAATGAAAAAGGAGATAAAGAGAAATAAAACCCAAAAAAAGACAGGCAACGCACAGTGCAATTGCTCACCACCCGCTGACAGATGCCCAAGCAGCGATTTCCCCCCCTCCAGCCATCTACTCCTAGTGTATACCCTGAGCAAGATGGTCTATGGGACGGAATATCCCTTGGGCTGGTTCGGGTCAGCTGTCCTGGCCATGCTCCCTCCCAGCTCCTCCTGCACCTGCTCGCTGGCAGAGCACAGGCAACCGAAAAATTCTCAATTTAGGATAAGCTCTACTTAGCAACAACTAAAGCATCAGCGTGTTTTCAACGTTACTCTGCTACTGAATCCAAAACACAACACTATATCAGCTACCAGGAAGAAAATTAACTCTATCCCAGGCAAAACCAGGGCCGATCTGCCATGTAGGCCAGCAAACCAGTCAAAGGACATGAAGGGCAGAGGAACCCAGATTCTGCTGTTATTCTAAACAGGAAGATCTGTGATAAGGCCCACACTATTTGCAGTATTCAACGGAACTAGAGTTAGTGGAAGAAAAATCCCTGGTTGGAGAGTCATGGAAGAATGTTACGGTACCAAGTGAATGAGCAATAAAATGGCAGATGAAATTCGTTGTGGGTAAAAGTTAAGATATGCTTGTGAAGAACAAAAACTCTCATCTTACCTACGCTTACAGAGGTTCTGGGATGACTATTGCCATTTGGTAATAGGTTGCTTTATGAAAACACTGGCTCAATGTCAAAAATGTCACCGAAACGTTGTGGATATTTAAGAAAGAGATAGAGAAAAATTAGGAAGTGACAAAGCGTTTCTGCATCTTGACTACTGAAAGCAGTTGTTGCCTTTCCCTTCCCAAAATACATAATAGAAACAGCAAAGATACAGAGAAGGCAATGACTGCAAAAAACCTGCACTAGAGTCGAGAGATAAGGGAGGTTAAAAAGCTACAAAATTTTAAGATCCATTTTACAAAATACGGGATACAACAGCACAAAAATCCATGGAATGTTACAGAGAAACCCCATCGTTGCCTCAGAACGTGGCACTGCAAACTGCTTCCTTGAGCTGCTTTATTTCCATCACCATTCCTGCTTCCTGCACCAGACTGCCTCAGCTTCCACCTCCCCATTCCCACAGACAGGAATTGGTAGATGAAGGCTGTGATGAAGCTGGAGAATACATTAAGTCTCATGAGGACACACGATCCATCCTTTCTCCCAGTTAAAACCAACCCACCAATGAACAAAAAAAATAAACCCAGATAGGAGACCAAAGACCAGCACCCAACTGGTTTTCAAGTTTGAATGTACTGGGATTAGTCCAGATTGAACATCCACTTTTAACCACTTAAAATCACTTTTTATAGGCACAATATTTGTTGCACTTGTTGAAAGGATGATCTCGTCATTGCTCTTGGTTCAGAAGCTCACTTCCAATCTGCTAGTAATGGGTTGTAAAGTCTCACAAGTATGAGTTTTAAAAGCTGATCTGGCTTTCTTTGTCAGCTCCTTGGTACTAAAGAGTTGATAAGAGTACAGTAATATAAGAACTATATAAAGAGTATAGTAAATATATTATTCTACTTTAAATACAGTAGTGTTTGGTTTGAACCTTCAGCCTTCACTTTTTCCTCTGCAATCAAGAAAGCTCAGGTTCAGGCATAAATCCAGAGCCAGGCAGCCTGTTTCCTCTCACCTGAAGTTAAAGACTCAAAGCAAGGCAGCTTCCTCGACATTTGCTAGCTTCCAACCGCTGCCAACACCACACAACAGCCCCATTCCAACAGCACCGAGTAACGGCACGCTGAGGAGACCACGCTTCCAGACGCTGATGGGTTCACGGCTATGGGGCACACACGCAAACTGCCAGATATCAGAGGATGTAATCAAAATATTTGCCTGCAACTTCAGGTATCAAATGATGCCAATAGGAGCCAGGTTCAAAGCAAAAGGAGGTAGGTCCTTCTGTTATAGGTAACACATTCCTGAAACCTGTTAACAAAACATTATGACCATTAAACATTTATGGGCTCAAAGGAAGACTGAGGAAATGGAAGTGGAATCCCTTGAGGGTTACTAAGTAGACGTGAACCTAAAAATGACTCAGCTGAGCCGAAATAAAAATTAAAAGCAGAAACGTCCATGAAGTTGCACACATCTCTGCCCTGATCTTATGCTTTGTTACGGGACAACTCACTGCTTGAACCAAGGCACCGGGCAAACCAGCCTTTTGCTCTGAAGACGTTCTCACATGCATCAAAACTCTTCTTGTAGACATCTTTGTGTTACGGTAAACAGGAGGGATCTTCCCTCCCAATGGAAGAAAGATACACCGCCCTAGAGCAAGCACATACAGGGGCTGCCACTCAAAAACGGTCTACTTGAGCTTACTCTTCCCACAACCTGCTTCTATGTCCACATCCACCAATTCATCTTCCTCTCTGCTTACAAGAAGTGCTTCTGGTTTCAAAACTCATATTCCAGTTTACATTCCAGCTAAGCCCACTTCACTGTAGATAAGAACTCGCCATATAAGCACTCCTCACAAGCTTAGGTTACCCTGGTACAGCTGCCCGGCCAGCGGCCATTAAAGCCTCTAGCAGGGACACAACCACAGTGACAGGAGCAGCTCCTTAAACCAGTTGCACCCTTGGACACCATTAGCTATGCAGACACAGGAGCCTTTTCCCAGGACTTCAGCACATCCATCAGCCACACGAGTGTCGTTTTCTCAGACTGTAGTTCCACCTCAGCAGCAGAACTTTGCAGCGCAGATCTTGTCCAAATCTGCTCAAGAAAACCCCTACAAATATACAGGCCTAGGATAAATCACATGGTCAAGTTAGGCCTGGGACTAAAGCAATCATTTAACTGGAAGTTTATTTCAGTTGAAAAATAAAACTTCTAACCTCTTAATCCGTTCCAATGAAAATCTTCCATTAAAAATTACTGCCAAGCAGCAAGGGAAAGCAGTATTCAGATTTTAAACTCTTTCCACAGAACGCTTTGAAAGCTTTCACAAAGCCCACAAAAACCGACTCAGACGACTTTTCTGTGAACGTTGAATCAGACGCTTTTATTCTCCCTCTCCCCCAGTATTTAATTATCAGTGTAGTGGGTGTCTACAGTCGTTTTTCTTCAGGTTTTAGCCATGGTACATCCCTTGTCAAAGGTACAGCAAAACATTTTCAGATCTGTAGACCACTGGACTACTTACAGCCTCCTTAAAGGACAAGATTACCGTGAACTCTTCGCTTTAAGTTGCAGATAAAAATTTGCATCTGTAAGGAAACTGGGTTTTGGGGGGTTTTTTTAGGAGCAGACAAAATGCGGTTATTTACGTGAACAGAAGCTCACCTATGATTGCACAACACCACCTCAACTTTTACTACAAGATCATTTCAATTTAAGGGATTTTTTCTTTTTTCCAGAACAATCTGCAAGCAAACTAACACGCTGAACGATTGGCTGAATTTCCATTGTAATTTTCAAAAAATTATTAAGCTTGAATTACGACTCTTCTTCTCAGACCCATCTATTTTCTTCTCCGTTCCAAACTAAGACGTTTTAGCCCCACAGTTTTTTTAAAACGAGCTTTAAATTACGTCCACGCAACGGCCTTTTTGAGGCCGCTTCATCATTTTTTCGGTGGAATGCCAGCAGATCAGCAGGGTGTGCGGCCCGCGTCTGCGAGGCCACACAGGCATTCTTGCCTTAAGAGTACGAAGCCTACCCTAGGCCTACTTAACGGGTTAAAACCACTGCAATATGCAGCATTAAGCACATGTTTCAAGTCAGCGGGGTGCCAGTCTAAGATGTCCTCAAAGCCTAATTTGATAGATATTATGCCATATGCTGCTGCAAGTAGTTAGTAATAAAGAAAGTCAAAAATTTATGGATGAGCAAAATAGGAGCTCTTATGGATGGAGTGTTTTTAAATCAGGTGTATAATTTACCTACCGTCAGACCACATGTAGAGTGCATTACTCAATTGAACTTACGAGCAGATAGGAAGGCAGTTTCTTTTAATAAGCACTTCTTCAACTTATTGGCTCTACAATTACTTGCACCAATTACCAGCAGCTGCTGCCTATTTGGTGTTTTATTTTAGACAAGGAGTTACATTAGTTTCTAATCAACAAACCGTTCAAGGACTCTTTAAAAATATTTAAGTTTAATTTCCCCATTTATTTTGAATTAACTGAAATACTGGATATTTTCATTGTAGTACTTTGACTCTTCTTAGGTTCTTCTCCAAGCATAATTTATCGTTGTAACATTAATTTTATAAATTCAAAAATATACATTATAAAGCATTTGTTACAGGCATATATATGCCTTCAGTGTATGCAGCATCAGTATTGGCCTTATTAACATATATAGCAGTAAATACACAGTTGACAGTATATCAACTTATAAAACATTAAACTTGCCATAGAACGTATTATATTCCAGGACCTTTCTGACTTATTCAAGTCTTTGAACTTTATTTATTATTTACCTGTTTGCCTCATACTAAATAAGGCACTGGCTCATGTAGCAAGATAAGAGAAGGCATTTTAATATATTTTGCAAACAAATTAAGATATTCTTTGTTATGGGAAGGAAGGACTTCTTTTCCTTTATCTCTAGATTTTCAAAATTACACTTCTGGAAATTTCCAAGTAACTTAATGACACTTGGAAAACACTTTCCTGTAACCTGAAAACTACTTTCATTTGGAGGTTTCCTTCCCAAATATCACAGTGGGAGAAACAGAATAAAAGAAGTAATTTAAGACTTTAAGTAGCAGAGGTAACTGAAATGCAAAGATGTACTGTGATATCAGACTCAGATTTTGCAAATAAAAGCAATAATTAAATAAATTAAATAAAATTTAATAAAACCCAAGGTGTCTGCTAAGTTATTCCGACTGAGGTCTTGCCTACATGTCAGCATTGCCACCTCTGCTGTTACACGAGAAGGTTCTGCCAATGTAGAGTACAATAAACTCTGAAGAGACTTCCTGGTGGTCAACACCTACTCCTACCTATACAACCTTCCCCCCAGAAAACAAACGCTCAGAACAGGCAAGATCTGGGGCAATTTATGAGTTTGCAGTGTACGGCTGTTGCTCTGGAACAACAGAGGCTGTTCTAGAAATTCATACAACTCCCTGGGAGAAGTCCACCTTTCTAGCCGACAAACTATGTTTACTACAAAGAGAACAGTCGGGTAAAAATAAATAAATAAATTAAAAACCCACAACAAAATGAAAACCAACCAAACTTAACCAAACCCCAACAAAACCGCCTTTTCCATTTAAAGTTCTCGTGCCAATCCTCACGCTTTTTTGAGTTTGCATTCTCAGGTATGGGGACATCTTTCATACTATACATAAGCAGCATGCAAGGACACTTGAATCTGAAGAGATGTCATTGGTATAAGTGCCATTCAGGTGCAATTCACTTTAGGGGGTACATCAATCACCTCAGAATAGTTACCAGAAAAAACAACAAAAACAACAAAACAAACCCCAAACCAAAAATCAAAATATTTCTTTATAAAAAGGTACAGAGAGCTAATTTGGAAATTTTAGAGTATAATTTTCAGGACCGAGACTGTCCAGAGAAACTTTCAGTAACATGAAGATGCAATTTAATAGATAATTGCTTGTGTATAGCTTTAGTTAAATCCCATGCCTAGAAAACCTGCAACACGAGCAGTCTTCTGAGCAATATCACGATTCCAGGTCTAACATCCAGGAAAGAGAAGATGCCAATTGAGTGAAGTCTCTCAAATCCATTGGTGCAAAGTGATATAAGCCCAAACCTAGTAAAAATATTTCAGTTTCCCATTTGCAATGAGTTTCTTAGAGACCCGCATTGCAGCTGTTGGACGGACACAGAGAAAAACTATTCTTGTTCCTGATTTTCTGAAATTATGCATCAGAGCTTGCAAATGCGGCACCTTCTGTCAAATAATTAGATGTAAATACAGCAGCCTAATTGTTTCATATTATTACATGTTAAAAAGAAATAATAAAGATTTCTAAAATCCTCAAAAAAGTCCTTAAAAGACGCCTCAGGATCAACATCTCATGTAATAATGGAGTCCTCTGTAAATATCAAGATAGTGCAACTGCTTTCAGAACTCGACGCCAGAGGTGTCTTCTATTATAATGGATCCAAACATGGACTTGAAACTGTAATTGTCGAATAATTTAGGTTGCAAGAAACATTTGGAAGTCATCTAATACAACCCTTACACTCTCCCAAGCAAGCTCAACTTCAGACTTGTTCTCAGATCAAATTGTGCTGAAAATGGCAACAGAAAATGGGAAAAAGAGTCTGCAAAAGGAGAAATTTGTTTAGAAACTTTGTAGTGAGCATCACTTGAAAACAAGTGATGAATCGCCCTTACATGTCTCAGAAATTATTACTTTTATATCATTCCTTTTTTTTTTTTACAAAGCTTTCTAATGAAGCATGCGGAGGGATGGGGTAATTCTCTAGGATTTTACTAAATTAGGTCGTCTTCACTCTTCCAAAATGAAAAAAAATCACCATTTTTGACAGGAGAAGGTACTGCCCTCTCTCTAACAGACTTAAAATTTAGTTTCTTCATTACACTACCAGTATATTAAAGCCACCCAAGACCGTAAAACATATTGCTAAAAGTATTTGGCTTTAGAAATAAACGCATTCATATTTTTATCACAAAATCCTTTTGCAGTTAACTTACCAATTATCCACCTTTTACTGTGATCTCACTCACAGCTGGGAAACATCTAACCCTCTCTGGTCTCAAATCATATATTCACATCAATTTGTTTCATTAACACACTAAGCTTAATATCCCTTTTAATTATGACTTCAAACACTTCCTTAAAACAAATCAAATTAACTTAGAAAAAACAAACCAATGAAATCTTACGCCATTTAAAAACGACTCACGTAAATCTTTGAGAAGACTCATTCAAATGCTCTTCGGCATTTTGAATGGAGAAAAAGCAGAAGATCCATAAAACCTGAGGTTCAAACACCAGAAGGGTCTGCTCAAGTCATCTGCTTGTATCCCTCCGAGGTGCTCCTAATTTATATAAGGTCTTTTTCCTCTCTTCCCATGGATTTTTCTTTTCCCCGCAATGTACACAATGGACAGTGTAGCACCCTTGGACAAAGCATACCGTTGTCAAGTGTGACCCATCACGTCAGCAAAACTAAGGTCACCAGATACACTTTTTGCTGCTCATAATTTAAATTCCACCCAGCCTTTTGATAATCTCCTGAAGCATGACATTATTTAAGCACATACACGCTACGATCCTGCAGAACACGTGATGTTAAAAGACACCAGGCTTGTAACTGCTGGTTTCTCCAGCTGGTACGCTAAGGTGGCTCAGAAAATTGTACGAGGATCTTACCCTCTCTCTGGA
>JAVSBS010000998.1:0-18092 GCA_033124195.1 Coracias cyanogaster | reverse complement strand
GTTGGCTGCTGGGCTGCGAGCGCACGGGGCCGGCTCAGCTCCAGCTCCTCACCCCCAGCACCCCCAGCTCCTTCTCCCAGGGCTCTCTCTAGCCCTTCACCCCCAGCCTCTGCTGGTACCGGGGGTTGTCTCAACCCAGGGGCAGGACCTTGCGCTTGGCCTGGTTGAACCTGATGAGGTTCCCCTGGACCAGCCTCTCCATCCCACCCAGGACCCTCTGGCTGGATCCCATCCCTCAGGCGTGTCACCCAGACCACTGAGCTTGTTGTCACCTGCACATTTGCTGAGGGTGCCTCGATCCCACTGTTGGTGCCACTGATGAAGTCGTGAAGTGCCACAGATGGTGGGATGGAGTGGGAGGGTTGAGAGGAGCAGTGCTTTCCAGACCACACGCAGTTTGGAGCAGGCAAAGTCCTGCCGTGCAGAGCCGGCACTTGGGGTGGGATGTCCCCGTGTAGGGGGTGCCGTGTCCACATCTCAGACCTCTCCACTATGGAAGTTCTGTCCTCCCGCAGCCTGCTCCTTCCCTGACCGTGTGCTGGCCTTCCTCCTCCCAAAGCTGGAGAGCAGCAACGAGAGGACCCGTGTGGGGACGCTCCTCATCATGAGGCAGATCATCAACAGTGCCCGTGAGTACCGGAGTGGCTGCTGCCCACCTACCCAGCCCGCTGTGGTCCCTGCAGGGGTCTCAAGGGGTTCCAGGTTGACTTCCTCCAATGGGTCCCTTTCCTTGAGTCGCCTCGTTCCCCTGCTGGGGCCTGTGATGAGGAGACGAGCCCACCTTTGGCTGCAGGGGCAGGGGAGAAAGAAGCTGGGCTGGTGGCCCAGCCAGCTGGGAAGGGGATGAGGGACAAAGCCCTCCAGCTTGTTCAGGCTCAGCAGCTCCATCCTTGGCACCTCAAGAGCATAATTGAGCTTCAGAGTCTGGCTTTTTGGATTTTCAGCTTCACAAATGGAGATTAAAAAGCCCTTCATTATTTCATCTATGAAGCTTCCTCTGCAGGACAGCAACAACAAGGTAGGCTGAGCTTCTGGTCTTCCATGGGGTCCCTCAGGGCAGGGGGGTTATTTCTGGGGCCTTGCCCAGCCTGGCTGTCCTCTGCTGCTGGTGATTCTGTTCACATGGTCACAGGGTGCATCCTGCTTCCAAACCGCAAACTTTGCTTTGCCAGATGTAACCATGTGTGGTGGTGGGTGGTGTGGCCTTGAGCTCGTGTCTGGTTCCCTCTGGACACCCCACGGGTTGTCCTCGTGTTTGCTGGGGAAAGGTCTAGAGCAAGAATCTGGTGAGGAGCGGCTGAGGGACCTGGGGGTGTTGAACCTGGACAAAAGAAGGCTCAGAGGAGACCTTCTGGCTCTCCACAACTCCCTGCCAGGAGGTTGGAGCCAGGTGGGAGGTGAGATCTCATCCTGCCCCTGGGCAGGGCAGTGGTGGAGTCCCCATCCCTGGAGGGGTTTCCAAGCCGTGGAGATGTGGTGCTGAGGGCCAGGGGTTAGTGGTGCCCTGGCCGTGCTGGGGAACGGTTGGACTTGATGATCTTGAAGGTCTCTTCCAACCCAAATGATGGATGATTCTTTGTGAGCGTTGGGCAGCTGAGCCCAGATCCACCTGAAGGTCTGTGCAGGACCCATAATAACATTCCCTAGTCCCAGGGAGGTGGTGACAAGGCAGCTGTGAGGAGAACCAGCCCCCCCCTGCTCAGTGCAGCTCTGCCCGCGCAGGTGAAGCGGGCGGTGGTGCAGGTGATCAGCGCCATGGCTCACCACGGCTACCTGGAGCAGCCCGGCGGCGAGGCCATGATGGAGTTCCTGGTCCGGCAGTGCGCCCTGCCGTCGGACGCGGTGAGCACATCCCGGCAGTGGGAAACTCCTTGGGAAAGGTGCTCGGGTGGGGCTCGGGTGAGTCTGTCTGTGGCTCCGTGCACGTCGATGGCTCCAGTTCAGGCACAGCCATGGTGGAGACAGGTCTGTGGAGCTTTGGGATGTTTCCCTTGCCGTCAGACATCCTTGGGAAGTCCCCTTTGCCATCCCCATGCCATCAAATGTCTTCAGGATGTCCCCCTTTGCCATCTCCCTTTCCATCAGATGTCCTTGGGATGTCCCCTGTGCTGCTCTCCTTGCCACCAGATGTCCTCAGGATATCCCCCTTGCTGTCCCCACCACCCCAACCCTCGCACTGCAGCTTCCCCCCATCTTTCTCCCCATGATTGTTGTGGTTCTGGAGCAAGGAGGAGCGAGGTCACACCTCAGAAGCAGGAGAGATGTCACTGGGCACGACTGAAAGCACCCCGGGCTTGTTCCTTTCCCCCGCTGAGAGGAGCGGGGGTTTTGCTTTGGCCTGCAGGAGCTCTGGGCTCCATGAGCGGAGCTGGAGCACGTGCTGGAGATGGGCCATCAACAGGAGGCTCTTGGGTCCTGCCTGTTGCTTCCAGCCCACTGTTTGCCAGGTTTTTCATCTCAGTGGCTTTGGGAGTGTTTGAGGGAGTCACCTGGAGCTGGAGCTGACTTGTGCTTTGCTTCTCCTCCAGCAGCCCCGAAAGCAGCCACTAGATGCCGATGACCTCACTAGTGACAGTGTCCAGAGCATCAGTGTCAATACGCTCTTCCTCCTGAGCACGACTGTTGACAGGATGAACAACGTGAGTCCACAAGGTCATTTCCACCGCTGGGGTGGTCGGTGCTGGCCCCAGACCCACCTATGCTGAGGGTCCTGTGCTGCTGTGCAGGATGTCCCGTCTGCCAGGTGGGACAGATTGTCACCACCACCAAGCCTTGTGGAAGCTGTTGCCACTCTCCTCATCTCCCTGGGAACAGGGTTGGGAAGGTGTCCTCCAAAGGACCCACGTGTACTCTCCTCATCAGCTTCTCTAAGATGGGAGCAAGGCAGAGGTGCTGGAAGTCCTCAGGTCAAGACAGACATGGACCTACTTGAGCAGGACCAGAGGAGGCCAAGCAATGATGCGAGGGCTGGAAGCCCTCTGCTGGGAGGCCAGGCTGGGAGAGTTGGGCTTGTTCAGCCCGGAGAAGAGAAGGCTCCAGGGAGACCTTCTGGTGGCCTTGCAGGACTTCAAGGGGCCTGTCAGAAAGATGGGAATGGACTTTTGAGCAGGGCCTGTTGGGACAGAACAAGGGGGGATGGTTTGAAACTAAAAGAGGGAGACTGAGATGAGAGAGAAGGAATAAAGTTTTGACGCTGAGAGCGGTGAGAGCCTGGCCCAGGCTGCGCAGAGAGGTGGTCGATGCCCCATCCCTGGAACCATTGCAGGTGAGATTGGATGGGGCTCTGAGCAACCTGATAGAATCATAGAATCATTTCGATTAGAAAAGACCTTTAGGATCATCCAGTCCCACTATAACCCAGCTCTACCGAGTCCACTGCTAAACCATGTCCCCAGGCTCACTGCAGATGTCCCTGCTAAGATGTCCCTGCTCACTGCAGGGTGGCTGGACTAGATGACCTTTAAAGGTCCCCTCCCACCCAAACCAGTCTGTGATTCTATGATCACCAGGCTGTGGTGGGAAAGGGGCTTGGAAAGCAGCTGCCGGTGGATTTTTGGATGCAAATGACCACAAGCACACCCAAGGAGCTCACCGGTGGAAGCTTTGGGCCAGCAGCACAGGCAGCAAGAAGAGGAGAAGTAGCACACAACGAGCTCTCTTGAAAGAGACCCACTTTCTTTGGCACAGGCTTGACTTTCTTGCAAAACAGCAGCTGCATGCTTTCACTTCTGTGTCCCAGATAAGCATCGCTCAGAAACTGAGGCTTGTCGGAGGCTGCAGGCTCTGCACCACAGACAATTTGGACAGGGCTGAGCAGGCAAATTGGGGGCTTATCAACATGCTGATAGCGAGGACTGGGGTTGGAGCTGGCCTGGGCGAGACCGTTGGGCCAGATAGCATCTGTGAGAGGTGGCTATTCCCTTCGATAATGATGATAGCATCAATCTGTCACTAAGAGAGACACTTGGGTGATGTTTATTGTTGTCAAGGGGGCATTAACTCTTTAGGTGCTGAGAAAGGCATCTGCAGCTTCACCTCACCCTTCTCATCCCTCTTTCCTCCTCTGGAACAGCTCTGTCTCTTCAGCTCTGTGGAGCAGCAGCTCGGCCCAGCACAGCTCTGCTGCTGCGGCAACACAGAGACGGAAAGCCCCAGACCACACAGATGATGCCGAGGTCCTACACACCACAAAGCAAACACACAACACATCTCGGCTATATAAACCCACACAGGTGCTTTGGGGCCCTCAAGAAAAGCAAAAAACAAGTCAGCCCCAAGTTGCTACCGCCAAGCACAGAGGCAGAGGGAGGGGCTGAACTTCCACTGGACCTGCCTCACCAGGAGGACAGAGCCACAAGTAGGTCAGAGTAGTGGAAAAATGAATATAGGGCAGAAAGGCCAAAGATGAATATGGCCAGACCCACACTGCCTGTCCTCTGCCCTCTACTCTGCTACAGACCAACCACATTCGCTGGAGTGTGGCCAGAGAGGGCAACGAAGCTGGGGAAGGGTCTTGTGAGGAGCAGCTGAGGGACCTGAAGAAAAGGAGGCTCAGGGGAGACCTTCCGGCTCTGGACAACTCCCTGACAGGAGCTTGGAGCCAGGGGGGGTTGGGCTCTTCTCCCAAGGAACAAGTGACAGGACAAGAAGAAACAGCCTCAAGTTGCTCCAGGGGAGGCTTAGGTTGGACATGAGGAACAATTTCTTGGTGCGAAGGGCTGTGAAGGGCTGTGCCAGGCTGGGCAGGGCAGTGGTGGAGTCCCCATCCCTGGAGGGGTTTCCAAGCCGTGGAGATGTGGTGCTGAGGGCCAGAGGTTAGTGGTGCCCTGGCAGCGCTGGGTAATGGTTGGACTCGGATTTTTTTTTGTTTTTTGGTCTATTCCAACCAAAATCATTCTGTGATTCTATGATATTATTCTACGATTCCATTGTATGCTTTAGGCCAGACTCTGTCAGCCACTGAAGAGACGTCCCTGGAGCGCAGTGACCAACGCCTGCCAGCCCAAGAACACCCGTAAGGCCCTGGTCCATACCTGCCGCTCCCCTCACAGAGCCTTGAGCATCCTGAAGCCTGCATCCCTGAGCTCCTCACCCACGGGAGGCCCAGCCTGCCTCTCCACCTGCAAAGCCACCACACCTGGGACGAGAGGCTGTCAGGACATTCCACCCCTGGGCTCCTCCCTGTTGCCGGGGCAGCCGGGCTGGCACCTCGGTGGGTGCCTCTGCCCAAGCAGCAGTGGTGACTCAGCACGTGGGAGGCTGTGGCTGAATCACCCAGACAGGCTGAGTCACCCTCGGACACCGCTGGGGACGGATGGATGCTGTGGGGACAGAGGGCAGATGCTGCCACAGCAGCTCCTGGTGCAGGGTTCCTCCCTGCCCTGCTGTGCCGTTCTGCTGCCAGCACTGCCCGAGGCCCCAGCACCGGGCAGAGCACCGATCCGGCTGCAGAGCGGCCACCAGTGATGCTCCAGGGACCACTGACGCTCCCAGACGCGCACCAGTGTCCTGCTGTGGTCCCCATCATTGTCCCAACCACCATGAGTGGAACCGTGGGTTGGACGAGCCCTCAGCCTGGCCACAGCAGCCACCTGGTGCCATGGTCAGTGCCAGGAGCACGCCCTGTCCACGGCACCTTCCCCAGCCCGGGCGGCTGGCAGTGCCGGGGCACCGGGACGTGCCCCTCGGGGCAGGGGGACCGAGAAGACCTCAGCTGCCTGACCACTGCTGTGGAGGAAACAGCACGCTGCCTACTTCAGCAATAAAGTAACCCAAAATCTCATTAACCGTGCATTTATTTTAGCGTGCCACCTAAATCCAGCACCGGCCGCTGCCGTCTGGGACCAGCAGAATTAGCTCAAGGAGAGGAGGGGACGCGGGGCTGGGGTCAGCACGGCCGAGGAGCCTGGTGACCCGGGACAGCCCCGGGCTCGCAGACACCCGAGACCACCGGGGGAGCAGGAGCACGACCCCACCACGAGAGAAGGAAAGAACCGGGATGCGACGGCGGGGGCTGCGCACACCGACACGGCCCCAGCCAAGCCAGGCCGAGGAGGAAGGGAAACAGCCACGGCCCCTCTGGGCACCCTGTCACCAGAGGAAGGGGGATGGCGATGACCCCTTCAGGCATCCCAGCACCGGAGGATGACAACGACCCACCCTGGTGCCCGCCCACAGCTTCAGCTGCAAACTCTGAGCCCGCTGGACCTTCACAGGGGCTGCCAGAGCCGGCCAGGGCCCCTTCCAGACCCCACCACCAACCAGGACAGGCAGGAGCTGCTCCTCAGCACCTTGGTCTGGGCACCTCTCTGGGCAACGTGCCTGGCAGCAGGACTCCAGCCACGGCAACATGCCTTCACCGCGGAGCTCACCGGGCTGGGAACCCGCAGGACTCAGGGATCTGCCTTCACTGGGCTGGGAATCTCTTCAGCTCAGAGGTCCCTGCTGACACCCTGGCAGCATCTCCCACACCAAGCAAGCGCCTGCTCCTTCCCGGGTGTCCTGGACATGGAAAGTGCCTGTGGAAAAGCCTTACACTGAGAAACTGGGGTTTGGCCTTTGGGGTGCGTGGCTTCAGCTGGTTTTTCATTTGTTTGGGTTTTTTGTTGCTGTTTCGGTTTTTTACACTTGCACGATAATCAGAGAGTCAGAAAGCCAATACTCTATAAAAAAAGATGACAATTTGGCCTGAATACCTGAACTTAGAGGCTCCCAACATCCAAAATACCAAAAAAAGGGTAAGAAATGGGAAACAAAAAGAGCAGGAAACGGATGTCAACTAGACCTTGAACGCAGGAAGTATCAGAAATTGGTGTAGGAAGCTGAAGACTTCAGGAAAACCTGTTTTCCAGCAATGCCACGTACAAGAGGAAGAGGCTCTGCCAAACGTGCTCCCTCCGCGGGGCTCCTGCCAGATCCACACCGCGAGCGCACCGCAGCCGGCACCAGCACTGGGGGCTCCACAGCCCCCGCGCCAGCATCACTGAGGGAGCAGGATCAAACACCCACCAAGGGCCACACAGACTGACGTGGAATTTCAAACCCATTACCAAAAATCAGAAAAAAAGTTGTCAAAACAAGGTAATTTTAAATTAAAAGGTGCAAACGATTGGAACATAACAGTCTTGGAAAGCACGAGTGCACAGAAGGGACGATCACTTCCCTGTCTGCGCTCATTTTTCATAAAGATGAAATTATGGAGATATTCAGGAATGACTGTAACAGTGAATTTACCTCAGCATCCAGAAAAGGACACACAGACCCCCAGTCACCGCCACCTCGACACCCATCCCCTGCAAAGTACGGGGAGGGATGAAATGGAACCGAGTCTTTTTAAAACAGAAATTCAAGACAGTTGGGTCCCTATTTTCACGAAGACGTGGCCTGTTACCACACAATACTTCTACTATGAATTAACGCTTTGCAGAGTTGTTAATGGTCAATGCCACAGGAACTGGCTGGTGACCAACCAGCCAGCCAGACATCACGCCGGCGGGTAAGAGGGTAGCTAATGATGCTCCAGAGCCATCCCAGTGATGAGACGAAGCTCCAGACAACTGGGAAAAGGTTCTTGCCGTGCCCGACTCCAAGACATACGAGGTAGCAAACACCACAGATGCCAGGACAGCCGGCTCCACCCCAGCCCAAGGGCCATGAAGAACAACTTCTTGGAGGCCGCTTCCACATATGTGAGGAACCAGGAACCATCGGCATGGATTCACCACAGCAGATCATCCACGATCAACCCGACTGCCTCACAGAACGGCTGGGCTGAGGGAACATGGGCTGGGCAACCAGAGCCGGGATGGGCAGAAGCTGCCTGCACCACCAGGCTGGGGGCTGCAATCAATGGCTCAATAACTAGCCATCGGCTAGTAACAAGCAGAGCAGCCCACAGGTCAATACTAGACCGATATCATGCCATACCTTCATCGAACACCCAGTAATGACAGAGTGCACCCCCAGCAATCTGCAGATAACACCAACCCGGAATGGGGCAGGTGGACATGCCAACAACTGAGCTCCAAAGCACAATAACCAAGATAACCGTGGACTGGGCGATGAGAAGCCTCATGAAGCTCTGTCTGGAGACATGCATACGTGTGTGCTTGGGGCAGGAGGAGTCCCATGCAGTGGTGCCAGCCAGGAAGCTGCTGGTTGAGAGCATCCTGCCACAGAAGAGCCTGTGGTCAAGGCACATGCCAGGCTGACTATGAGCCAAGAGCACGTGGTGACAGTGAGGAAGGTGGACTGCATCCTGGGTCCCATCAATTGAAGCATTGTCAGCAGACTGAGCTGGTCTATCACATCTCTCTACTCAACACTGCACCAGTTTGGGGCTCCCCAGCCCTAGAGGGACATTGAAAAACTGGTGAGGGCCCAACAGATGCCTACCAAGCACTTAGGGGTTATCTACATGGTGACGCTGAGGAGATGGGCATCCTCAGTCTGGCAAAGAGGAGGCAATCCAGTATCGGCCTTCAGCTCCACAAAAGATGTAGCTGAACCCTTCTCAGCAACAGCAGATGGTGCAACAAGGAACAAGAGCCACATGTCAAAGATTTGGACCACAGCGGCTGAGTATTAGAAAGAAGTTCTCCATTAAAAGAGTAGCACCTGCAGAGACATCATGTAATTTCCATTCTGAAGAGTTTTCTGGAGTCAGTCAGAGAAAGCTGCAGGCAACCTCACCTGGTGTCGGTGAGAGTCTGACTTTGGGTAGGCTGGACTAGAGATTTCCAGAGATCCAGCTCTCACCACCACAATTTCCTCCTGCTCTTCCACCACAAGCTCATCGAGCATCTCATCACAGCCACCCTGAGCAACCCTCCCTCCAACCACGTCCAAGCAACCCACGTCCAAACCCCGGCTCCCGAGCAGAAGGGGTTGGGCAGATCCTCCCACATCCCTTTCTTACTTGCACCAGGCCACGTGCCATTTTGTCCTCCGATTTTATCTTTATCTCTCTCCACATCTCACAGTCCACCAAAGCACCCTCCACCAAATCCTCTGGAGAAAGCTGTTGGGAGGAGGCAGAGCAGAAAAAAGACTGTCCACCAGTTCTTGTGATGTATCAGAGGAAGGACAGCAGACTATAAACAAGAGGCTCCACTGAGGCAGATGTTACTCAGCTCCAGAGGCAGGACCTTACTGGAGGCAAATCCACCAGGAAAAACAAAAAGAGCCAACAGCAAGGTGGCAGGTCCTCAAAGTGATGGCACAAGCAGAAACAATCCCGGCGGGAAGGAATAACGAGTGTGGTAAGAGACCAACCTGGTAAGCTCACAGGAGCTCCTCACTGGTGTCAGGCACGGGGAGGTGTGCACATGGAAAGTGGGAATTAGGTCAGATGAGTAATGATAAATAGAAGAGTGGCAGCGGCACCACGGACCGAGCTCAAAACAGCCACGCAAAGAGAAACAGGCGACTGGCAGCAAAGGGTGAAGCCAAGAAGCCATTCCTGTGTACGTCAGTAACCACCAACACCATCAGCCTGTCATTCCCTGGATGGGAAAGGCAACCGAGAAAGGACACTGAGGACCAAGCGGTTTGTGCCTTTCTCCAGAAGTTGTCGCTAAAACCAGCAAAGAGGCGTCTAGCACAGAAAGTGGCCAAAGAACATACCTAAAGCCTTCAGCAAAAACGCAGTGTCAGACCTTGATTAACTTGACCCTGGAACACTTAACGGTCTGGAGCAACCTTGGAAGGGCTCGGGCCCCAGGAGCTCTTGGCTGATGGAAGGCAACTGCACCCACCTTCAGAACAAGCACCACCTTTCAAACTGAACAAAGAGAGATGCCAAGAACTCACAGATCACTCTGATTTAGAAAATTAACAGCAGCAACAAGCCACAGGTCCCCGGGAGACCCGGCAAGAACTAGACCCTATGAATTCGTTAGGAACAAATGGTGTCCAACCCACGTCAGCTCCACCCACTCCAGCACAGCAGAGGTCAAGTATCACACACGAAGCAATGTTTCTGACCCTGTTTCACACGGTATTTTCACAATGAATTTAAGGAAGGATAAACCCATTACAGGCTCAGAACAATCCCAATAACTATTCTGAGAACATTCATCAAAGATGACCACATAAACTGAACCGAGTATCAACTTGGATGGGACAGGGTTTCTCCCAGGTTCAGCTCTGCTCAGTTAACAACTAGACAATGGAAGAAAGTACACTTCTTAAAATCCCAGGTGGCCTAGAACTGAGAGATGCCGCAAGGATTAGAGTCCTAAAGGACTTTGTCAATTGGAGAAAGCATCTGGAAATGATTCCGTTCCCATGGGGCAGTTGTGAGGATCTACACTGATGAGGCATTAACCGTGTGCTCAAGAACAGGACAGAGTTGTAGAACAGTCAGCAACTCTTCAGAAGAGGGATCTGGGGGTGAGAGGGGATCACAAACCAACCGGAGCCGGCCACACCGTATTGCTGAGAAAAGGCAACACCACTGTGTTGAATCACAGGGCCAGGCCTGCAGAAGCAGTCCTGCTCTGGGCTTTCTCCAGCACCAGCCAAGAGCTCCATCCAGCCTTGGGGACGTGATCAAGGGGAGAGAGTCCAGAGGAAAATGAAGATGAACAGAGGACCAGAAAACGTCACAGAATAAGACCTGAAGTTGTTAAGCCCAAAGAAGAGAATTGTGTGACAGTTGTCAAGCATGGAAAGAGGCTGCTGCAGAAAGGAAGGGAACGATCTGTTCCCTTTGTCCTTGCTAGGTGGCTGAAACTGAGAGCAGAAGAGATTCAGCTTCAACTTTCTAAGGAAAAGGACAGTTAAACACTGGAAGAGATCTCACAGAATCCTAGGATGGGTTGGGTTGGAAGCGACCTTAAAGCTCATCTAGTTCCAACCCCCTGCCATGGCAGGGACACCTCCCACTAGAGCAGGTTGCTCAAGGTCCCATCCAACCTGGTCTTGAACACTTCCAGGGATGGAGCATCAACCACCTCTCTGGGAAACCTGGTCCAGGGTCTCACCACCCTCATCGTACAACATGGTCCCAGCAATTCTTTTTTCCTCTCAGTTCTCCTGCTAGCTATCTACTGCTTCTCACCAGCCTCAAAAAGATCATCCTCATCCCCCACCTTCACTTCTGCTGGTTTTCAGGTCTCACATGGCTCTGCCCACAGCACCTTCTCTTCTCCCCTCACACTGCTTCTAGCCAGCCGTAGGTTTTAATTTAATACCAGCTCAGCTCTGTGCTGATGATTCATGGTTCTGCCTTTCTATTCCTGGACTGTCTCCTGTCCAAAATGAAGTCTCAGCTTATTTTCCCCTCCAGCATTTCAAGTGTGTACCCACAAGCCCAAGCTCAACATGATTAAAGAGAGTTGTTGCTAATCCCAGCTTTGTCCCCTCTTCCCCCAAGCCCTTGCAGCTCGACACCTGGGGACATCACTCAGATCCTGTCTGTGAGCCGAGGACACAACGCAGAGAGGGAACAGCGGTCACGGGCCTAACTCTCCTCTCCACACCCTGGTTGTCCCTAAACCCCTACAGAGCTACATGAGCTGCAGTCCCCTGGCCTCTGTCACCTGGGCCCCAGTCCCAGACCCCAGGCTCCCACTCCGTGTCCATCACAGTCGCACCCTTCCCCCCAGATCTGTCCGTAGCGCGTGAAATCATGCCTCATCCCCATGCAGCCACAACGATGCGGCTGCTGCTGCTAAAATTATTTTCCTAACCTCTCTTTGCTCAGCAGGCCAACCCTCCCTCTGAATCCCCGCTCCGGGTCCTCCTCTTCTGTCACGTCAACCGCAAGCTGCTCGTCTTCACCCTCCCAAACTCCTCACACGTTACCGACGCCTTCCCTCGCTGCTGCGGAGCTGCCTCGCCTCCCTCCCGAGCCGTGACAGCAATCTCCGCTTCCCAGCTGCTCCATCTCCCGCAAACACCTCTCCACTCGCTCCCATTTGTACTTGGTGTTTGAAAAGAGCTCTCCGTAAACAACCCAAAATGCGTTTTATTATCCTCTTCCAAGCTGCTCCTCAGAGCTCTCCTGCGCCTCTGTACTCACCAGAAACACCAAGACCAACAGAGGCTGGACAACTGCCGTGTCAAGTCCATGTCCGTGATGCAGCCCACGCTGTCCCGCTGCCTCTGCGCGTGCCCCACCTGCTCGCGTTTAAATAAACCACCCAACCTCTCTGCCCTCTGCTTCCACAGCATCTTCTGCAGGAGAACCTCACCAGATAAGGCTCCAAGGTGTGACTGTGATGAACCAGGAACAGGAGCAGCAGCCTCACACCTGGCTGCTCCCCAGCAGAAGCACCATGGTGCTTTCCACCCGGCAGCACCACCCGTGGCCCGCCGGGGACGGCACCAGCCTGGGCCACCCGCCTGCCCCAGCACCGCTTCGCTACCGGCTTCCACTCGGGTCACCTCCGGTTCACTCATGCAGAGACCAGCAAAGGGAGCGCGCTCGCTGGAGGCTGCTCTGAAGATCAGAACCCTTTTTGCTAAGCACTGGAGTCACTGCTGGGCTGAACATCAAAAGCTGTCCAGAAAACAACAGCAGGAGCAAGCGAGCGGCAAACGCTCCCGGGAGCGAGTGCCGAGGCTGACAGCCCAGTTATCCGGGGCAGCGGCCGAGGCAGGAGGTGACAGACCCAAAGGCGGTGGCTCCCAGCCTGCTGGGACTCCAGCATCAGCACTCCAGACACAGCCACCAGGGAGCTGCAGCTGAGGCACGGAGCCCTCGATGGCTGAGGGGATTTCATCACTGCACAGATCACATGGCAAGAGCGAGATCTCACATAACCCCAGGCAAGAACTTCAGAGTGACTCACCAAGGCAGAAGTTCCAGGGCCAAGACGCAGCCCCACGGCAGCAAGCCATCGAGGACAGCTGCAAACGTCCCTCACCCCCCGTCCGGCATGAGCTGGGTAGCTCTGCGCTGCCTAGGTACTAAATTTCTTGGGATTTGCAGGAATTCCAAAGGATC
Organism: Coracias cyanogaster; assembly: GCA_033124195.1. Lineage (NCBI taxonomy): Eukaryota > Metazoa > Chordata > Aves > Coraciiformes > Coraciidae > Coracias > Coracias cyanogaster. The sequence goes on along the minus strand of JAVSBS010000998.1, from coordinate 5,140 downwards.
GGGGGTTGGCCAGGTTTGGCTGAAACTAGACAGCAGGTCTGGAAGCTGCTGGGGTGAGGGAGGCAGACACAGAAGAACAGGCCTTACACATACGAACCTCCTCTCAAGAGGGAAGCGGGCTAACACCACCTCCATTTCCAGCCCTCCCGCCGCAGCAGCTCCTTGCTCTCCCTGCGGCACCTCCGGACGCGCACCCGAGCGCACACCGCCCGCCCTGGCGCGGCCCGGGACACCAGAGCGTGGCAGGAGGTGGCAGAAGGACATCAGACCACCAAGGCCTTTTTCAGGCAGGGCATTTCTGCAGGCAGGAACGAAGCGTGTGTGGTTTGTTCCCTCCACGCGGCTGCTGTACAGGAGACTCTGGCTTGCAGACGGTCCTGGAGGAGGATTTAAAAAAAAAAATGAGACGCCGAAGTGGGAAGGTGAGATCACGAAGAGAGAAGGAGTCCTTCTGCCCAGCGAGGGATGCAGTGGAAGCATGATGGCATTGCTGAGGTGCTTGTCAGGGCTGAAAGCTCCGGTCACGTTGCTCTTGCATCCTTCCATTTCTCATCGCTGGGCTTTTCTACCAGCCCTTCAGCCCACCACAGCTCCTCTGGAGCTCCTGGCCATGGCCCGCACCCCTCCAGCGCTCACCGCCAGCTAGGAGTGCAGCTGCGGCTTCAGCCCGAGGGCTGCCACCCCGCTGCCCGGGGCCACCAGGAGCACCCAGTCTTCCCCTGGGTCTCCTTCTGATGACAAGAGAAGGTGGGACACGCTTCACATCAGCCTTCACATCTGGAAACACTGTTTAAGGTCCCGATGAGAAGTAATTTAAACCTTGTCCACCCAAATTTATCAAAAGAGTCCTGTCAGTATCTTTGAGCAGCCAGCCTGGATGTACAAACACCTTAGTCCTCATCTTGGTGAGACTCCAGCGGAGGTGAGAGCCCAGCACTACCCAAGGCTCGACAGTCTCTGTGCAGAAAGTGGCCAAACCGCTGGAAAACCTCCTGGAAGCAGATGGCAAGATCAACTATTCACTGACCAACTGCCAAAACCAGCCACATTAGTTTCTCCCACTGGGTCCCCACAGGACAAAGCCCCGGCCCCTCCAGCCCAAGCTCAGGAGGAAAGTGCGAGCAATAGTCCCAGCCACAAGCCAAGGTCTCGCTCTACACGGAACGCAGGGGCAGCTCCTGGGGACAGGGCCACCACAGCTGTCCCCATTCCGATGGAGGCCCCAGTAGCTGCTGGCCAGTGGGACATGGGTCGGGTGCAGGATGTTCCCTCAACAAGCAGAAGATTCTGTGCAAACAGCCACAGAAATCCCCGATGCTCTCACTGAGGCCACATCCAAATCCTGTCCTTTCCCTGCACCGTACCTCCATGTCCCAGTCTTCTCTTTAGCCACAACGCCCGAGTTCTTGCCCCTGCACTGCCAGAAACCACCTCTTCCCTCACCACGGCACCTGCAACTTCATCCTACACAGTCTTCAGCAATCAAGATCATCCTCCAGCCTTCCTGCTGCAGCTTCATCATCCCTCCCAAGTCTGGCTGATCATAGCTTCAAGCAGTTCTTTTTTTTGTGATTTTCTGACTCTTCCACTAGACCTTGTTCTTGAGTTGTGGGCTCTATGAGGCAAGATCTGCATCTGGCAAAGGTGGCTCCAGATGATGGGGGCCTCCTCTAGCCACGCTTCTGTGCTGCCCGTCGCTCCCACAGGGCCGAGGTCTCCCCTCACACCAGGACCAGCTCTGGGGCTCTCCCCACACAAACCTTTCTGCCTGCACCACTCATCACTGGCTCCAGGAGCTGCGGAGCAGTGCCAGCCCTGCCGGCCCCTCTGCCAGGCAAGGACACGCTGCTGGAGGAGCCAGGGCCTTTCCCCGCTACGGCAGACTGAGAAGCACCCTCAGGAGTCTCTCCTGGGAGTCCCTGCCCTGAGAGACCCCCCACCCAAACAGAACAGAGCATGTGATGGGAACGCTTGTCCCATCTCTCAGTTTTGTGTTCCTTTAGCCACCTTTGCGCGGCACGTCCAGCCAAGCTCCAGATCACGGTGACGGGGGAGCTCTGCCCCGAGCCGCACGCACAAGGGCAGCGCGGCAGAAGCCACCCAGGACACCCGGCCCCAGCCCCGGCGGTGATCTCCAGCAGAGACGCGCTGATGGCTCGGCAGGTCGCTGCTCTCGGAGGCGCGGGCGCAGGGCTCCCCGCCGCCATTCCCTGCGGTTCCCCAGCCTGCGGGAACGCGCAGGCACACAGCGACAGGGCAATTCTGCAGAGGTCGTGGAATCGCAGGAAAAAGCCAGCTAAGCAGAACACTCTCCTTCCCGTCCCGAAGGCTGTAATTTACTTGAGGCTGATTCAGCCGAGCCAGGAGATGCCGGTGAGCCCCGCGCGTGGCCTGGCACCACGGGCTCCCTGGAACCCCGGCTGGATGCTGGAGGGGCTCCACTCACCGTCCTTCCCGCCCTCCCCAAGAAGATACTGCACTGACAGCAACTCCTGCCTCGGACCGTGTTCTGTGAACCAGAGCATCAGGAACCAGCCTCAGAAGACACCGGGAAAGGACACAGAACAGAGCTGTAAAACCTACGCTGGAACGGAGCGAGATGAGGTTCAGGCAGTTTAGCGCATCAGAGAGACAGAACAGTGACCTCATTAACGCGGACAAGCGGCTTTCAACGCAACACATCCAGTATCAAAGGACTACCTGCTCCTAGAGAGAAACGCCAAAAAAAAAAAAACCCATCCAGGATATCTGGAGATGCCGATAGAAAAAATTATGCTAATTATTAACAGCAGGGCGGCTAATAATGGAGGAAAACTCTGAAGGCAGCAGGGCCCTAGAGTGTAACCGCTCCTCAAAGGTACGCCTCAACCAGATGCCTTCAATCCAGCTGGATGGGAAGAGCCCGAAATCCTGTGTTGAGAGTTCGTACCAAGCGACCTGAGTCCACTCTGGTCCCAAACCCAGCACAGCGGAGCTGCAGCCACCCACTGCCCGCCCGCCACCGGCACATCGGCCTCCGGGCCCCTGCTCATCCTGCCCCGGCCAGAGGCACAACAGCTGGAAACTTAGGGGAGAGCTTTGCCAAACCAATCCCCCTTCAGAAAATGCAGGAGGGAACCAAAACGAGTCCAGGAGTGTGATGGAGGGCTGTGAAAGGGCAATAAAAGGAAAAAAATAACCTCTGGGTAATAACTGTGACAACCCTTAGCCAAAGAGATTCTTGGACAGGGTTCTGAGCAGCCTGGTCTAGTAGGAGGTGTCCCTGCCCGTGGCAGGGGCTTGGAACTAGATGATCTTTAAGGTCCCTTCCAACCCAAACCATTCTGTGATTCCATGATTCTTGCTCCTGCTACCTGGCCACCGAGTCCTCTCACGTGCCTGACAACTTTCCCCAAGCTCTTCCCGAGAGCTGAGCCTTTCAGGGGGCTGCAAGACACGCACCACAGCCAACATCAGGAAGAATTCCTGTCATTTGCCAAAAGCTCTGCTGAGGGATCTCACCTACTTCTCCTCCTCCATCTCCCACCTCCTCCCTGCTCGCCTTGGTCACCTTCTGCATGCAGAAGACGTCTGTGTAACCATCTCCTTGTCCTGCACCATGATCCTCTCCCCCATCTCCACCTCCTCGGTTCCTCCCTCCTGCGTGCTGGTGGATCCGCGCTGGCTCCCGCTGCCCCCGCCCCACGCAGTCCCACTCCTGAGCATCCCTCCGGGAATTCCCTGCACTGTCAGCGGCGTTGCTCCCTGCCTAGAACCCACGGTTTGGTCACTTCTGAACATCCACTTCTATGGTAGAAATGAAGCGCTGTGTAATTACTGTTCTAATTACAAATTCTATTAATATAACTCTGTCTGTAGCCTGTTCCAGAGCAACACAGTTAAAAGGTCACGTTTGTTGTGCCACAGAATCACCGAATGGTTTGGGTTGGGAGAGACTTCTCAGCTCACGGAGCCCACCCGTTCCCCCGGCACTGCCAGGGCACCACGGAACCATGTCCCTCAGCACCGACGCCGTGATCGTTTTGCTTTGTGCACATGTAAAATCTTCCCTAGAGCTCAGCAGCTTGCAGCAGCCTCTGAAATTTGGCAAAGAAGCAAGCCTGGGATGAGGGAAGCGCTTTTTGCTAGCCCCCTGAAAATCTGTCCAAATTTGGCGGTTAGAAACTACTGCAAACCCCCAGGTCCTGCCTGTGATTCAGCCAACGCTGGCGACCGGCCCGGCCCACCGCCGTGCCCAGCCCTGGGTGCCCAGCTGCCCTCTCCCCTGCCACGGCCTCTCATCAAAGCTCCAGCTAAGAGGACGACACCAAAATAAAGCCGATGTCCCCTTCCTCACGCAGCCTCTGTCAGGGCCCAGAGGGGCTGACCAGCAAGCAGCCACACGTGGGTTTTGCCCCATTCTTGACTCCAAACTCTTCAGGTTCCTCCTTGAGAAAAGGCTGCTTCCCCAAAACGCGCCAGGCTCCCAGGGCTCCGGCTGCAGCAGCCTCCCCAGCACCCACTTCATCTCCCTCCTTGGTGACGCCGTCTGCAGCACCAGCCACAGAACCGCACCGTTTCTGTGCGAGACACCTTCTGCCAACGCCTCCCCCTTCTCCCCGCCAACGCTGCTCCGAGGGCGAGAACCCGCATGGAAGCGATGGCAATGCCGGCTCCGGCCGGAGGGCTCGGGCACGCCGCGGCTGCTGCGGACAGGGGCTGGCCCCTGCCCCGTTCCCCGCAGAAAACAAACCGGCTGCAGAAAGAGAACCTGGCGAGAGGGCGCGGGCAAGTCTCGCAAGATCCAGCGCTCAGCGTCAGGAAGTGGAATTTGGGATTTCACCAGCAACTTCCACAATGGATTTCAGGACTTTGCTGTGGTCACAGAATCTGATCTTTGGATCAGGAACATAAACCAATCAACAAACAGAAACCCTCTTCCAGCAACTTCTGCATCAGGCCCCACGGAGGCAGTTCAGCAGGAGGCTCCCCGCCAGACTCGGGCGCCTCAGGAACCGGGGGCATCTGCAGCGACTCTCCCCGTGGTTCCGTAGCCCCACCGCTCGCTCAGCCTCTCGCCCTCAACTTACCACGTAACTGTTTATATCTCTCATCTTGTGTTTCATCCGCAAAAATCTCTCTCAATTCAGCATCTTCCTCA
>JAVSBS010000997.1:7508-27187 GCA_033124195.1 Coracias cyanogaster | reverse complement strand
GGGGGAAAACAAAACAAAGGCGGCGGCGGCGGCGGCGGCGGCGGGCGGGCGGGCGGGAGGGAGCGCGGCGGCAGCAGGATGCCTCGGCCGCCCCTCGGCCCCCGGCGCCGGAGACGCGCGCTCGGTCCCCGCCTATGACCCCTGGCCGCCGCCGGGAAGGTACCCTCCGAGGCGAGGGAAGCCGCCCCCCCTCCCCTTCTTTGTTTTTTCGGTGAGGGCCCGGCGCTGAGCCCTGGGCCGCCGCGTGAGGACCGGGGATCCCGCTTCCCCTCCTGAGGGAAAGGGGCCGGAGGTGCGCTGCTGCTGGGAGTCCGGGCTGGGGAGCGGAGCCGGCACGGCGCGGCGGTGAGTACCGGAGCGTGCGAGAGGCTGGCGCCTTTTCCTTCTGCTGGCTTTTTTTTTTTTTTTTGAAGTGGGGACGGGGAGGCGGCTGCGAAAGGAGCCCGGTGTTGCAGCCCCGGCCGGGGGGCCGCGGTTTCCTTTGTGCGAGGGGCCGCCGAGGGAACTTTGCTGGCGGGAGGAGGGCTGGGCGCTATTTATAGCGCCTGGAAATGACGGCAGCGCTGCCTGCCTGGAGCCTCCTCGCTACGGGGCGGGTGGCGATGGTTTACATAATGGAGGGGGGGGGGGCGAGGCGAGGCTGCGCTCAGCGCGGAGCGGTCCGGTGGGTTCCCCCATCGCTCTCCTCCCGCCGGCCCGGCGAGGGCCCCGGGAGCGGTGCAGCGAGCCCTCGCCCGCGGTCCGGCGGGCTGGAAGAGAGCTGGCCCGTGTTTGGATGGCCGCCTACGGCTGTCCCCCGGCGGCGTGCCGGCGATCTCGGGGAAACGAGCCGTTCTCCGGGGACCGCTGCGAGCGGGAGAGAAAAGGCAGCGGCGTCACGGGCCGCGGCGGTGGCTTTGTGCTTCGGCGTGAGAGGAGAGGCGTTAAACGTTCAGGGAGCTCGGCTCCTCCTGCAGGGAAACCGAGCTCTGTCTCTGCCGGTAACTTTCTCCTCCTTTTTTTTTTTAAACCAATTCCTGTTATTTCTCGGTATCTGAAGCACAAGCGAGGCTCCCGTGGCTCAGCCTTGAACTTTGAGGCTGTTCCCTCTGCTGGACCGGCCGTGCCGCAGCTTCCCCAGGGCGCGCGTAGCTTTGTCCGCCGTGGTGGGGCAAGTCGAAGACTCTGAAGCTTATTTTATGTCACTTTGTTTTTCATATCCCCGGAAGAATGACGGAGGGGCTCATTTCTTACACGTTTTCTTTCTCCACACGCTCGCGTGTGCTTCCGAGCAGCGGTGTGAAAATCCCACCCCCCCCCGCTGCAGTCACGGCAGCTGCTCGGGGCTCTTCCCGCGGCCGGTGCCCGGTGGGCAGCCCCTCGCGTGGCGGGGGCCCGCCCCGTCCCGCTCCGCTCCCGCCGTGCGGGGCCGCCCCCCCGCCACGCTGATGGGGTGTTTGTTTACACATCCGGGAGCCGGGCGGGGCGGGGCCGCCCCCCCGCCCATTGGCCGCCCGGCGCCCCGCCCCGGTGACGTCACGCCGCTAACGTCGGCCTTGGGCTTCGGGGCGCCGCTCGGCGCCGTCCTTGCGGGCGGGCTGCCCGGTGGCCGTGCCGGGCCACCCCGCGGTGTGCCGTGCCCTGCAGCGCGGAGCTGCCGGGCCTGCGCAGGCTCCGGCGCGGCCTCAGACGTGCTGCCGGGTCCGGGCTGGTAGGTGCAGACACGAGTCACCCGGAGCAGGGGCTGCGCAGCCGGTGGGCAGGGAGAGACTGCGGCCGTGTGCTCGCCTCTGCGGCTGCCGCTGTAGTTTTTCAGCGTGCGCGGACCTTCAGGAAGCCCGGCCGTGGTGTGCGCCAGCAGGGCACAGGCTGCGTGCTCCTGGCCGAGTAAGAAGTAGTTGCCTCAGCTCTTTGCGGCGCTTTCCGCAGAATGCTGTGGAACCTGCTGCTGCTCGTAGCTATCGGAGGGAAGTGAGGCGGGATTTACTCACCATTACTCGAGCAGCTATGAAATGCTTCAGCTTTTGAGTCTTGCCTTTAACATCACAAAGCAGCAAATTCTTTACTTGGTACAGTGTACACCAGGCATGTAGGATTGCTGTTTCTGGAGAGAGCAATATCAAATCCTTTCATCAAAAGAGCTTTGAGATTCTTTAATTTCTGTAGTTGAAGGAGTCAGTATGTTGAGTCTGAAAGAGTCCAGATTGCCTTTAGAAGTGTGAATTAAAAGAGCTTCTAGGAATGCCTTCAAGAAAAACATTTCCCTCTTACATTCAGCTTGCTGATCTTCTGCAAGTATTGAACTTGTGTTTCAGTTACTGATCGAAAGGTTCTAATCCAAAGACAAAACATCTTTGCTTGTGGTGCCTTTCATTCTGAAACCCTGGGTTGAGTTTGTTTGGTTTTTTCATTTTTGTGAACCTAAATAAGATCTGTGTCTTTCTAACATGAAGAGTTCAAACAGGGAATTTAAAGAGCACCTCATATTTAAATTCCAGGATTGCATTTCTTGTGTCATCTCTCTTATCTGTTATATCTAATAAGTGTGGCTTAATATCTAGCTGTTCTACAAAAGCTGTTTTCTCCAAACACCATAATCATTCTTCCCTTTGCAGTTACAAATGAATTATCTTGGGATGATAGGCATATAATGTTTGTTTAAATTACTATTAATAATTAAGTTCTGCTCTTCATGCTAACAGGGTTAATATTTCAAACTTATTAATGTATCCCTTATCAAATCTGCTTCCCTTTTCAGTGACTGACAAAAGTCCAGCCATTCTGATGTGTAGATACATGCTTTGGGTGGCGGCATCTTCGCATTGTTGCTTTATTTTTTGGATTGCTTATGTTTTGCTGCATTTCTTGTTCATGGCCTTTGCAATTCTTTAAGAAATTTCCTTGAATCAAGTCCTTTGGTAGTTCTTGAGTATTTTCTACTCCTGCTATAATAAGCTGAAAGTTTAAAAAGCAAAACAAAACCCTTTAAGTCTTGCTGTAGTTGTCTCTCATGCTAGGCTTGCTGTACAGATTGCTTTCTCAAGACTTCTTTCAGAGCAGGGTGACTGCTTCCTATAAACAATCTTCAATTTATGTGGTTTTCATTATCTGTTTCGTTTGTATTACCTAGTACCCTACTGCTAGAAGAGTGGTTAACAGCTGCCTTGCACACAGTTTACAACTATAAGTGTTTTGTATGCTTGTTTTAATAGCTGGATTGAGATACTGTAAATTCTTCATATTGACTCATTTCTGTGTTTGTGCTATTGACCTCTCAGTCACCTGATAACTGATGACATAAGTGACTGTGCAGTGCTCGTGTTTGGATTTCTCATTAGCTTGATGCATATAGTGTGGTAACTGGTGGCCTCTGACAGATCAGGAGGTGTTGTTATGAGTATTTAGAATCTGTTATTTTCAGGCAAACCCTAAAAAAGGCTTGCTTCCCATTATAGCAGGAAGGTCTGGCCTTCTCTGCTTGTGCATATTATGTCTCTTAAAGGTACTCTGATGATTAAGAATGAAATGGGGTATTTTCCATGTAGATTTTAGCTTTTATTATCTGGGTGTGATTTTGGTGATGACCATTAAGACTATTGCAGTAGAGTAAGGAAATACCCAATAAGCTTTGATCAGAACACTAGTCAAAAAGGTCTTTGCCTAAAGGTATAATTGTGCTGAGCTCAGAAGAGGAGTCACAGATCCCTGAATAGGGTGGCAGCATCTTACTTGGAATTTGCCATAAAGCCAGATGTGATACAGCAAGATTTTTGCTGAAAGCCGAAGTGCAAATATGGATAGTATGTTTGTTGCTGAACATAGGCAGCGTTTTCCAAGATGCCTCGTCACTTGCTGTATTGGAACTGACCACTGGAACTTCAAAGGCAATTGACTTTCTCTAATGCCCTGCCTTTTGGCTGTAACTTTCTGCATGGATGTTGTAGAGTATACCTGGTGTATTGTAGAAAGTGCTTGTGCCTCATGGAGAACTGTTTGAATGTTCTCCTTCATTAGAAGTGTGCTGAGTAGAAGCCACTAGTCAGACAGAACTGCTTGTTGCTGTGCTGAGTGGAACTTGAATGGCGGAGCTTCATTGCAAAAAGAAGGCTGTAGTGCAGCCAGGCGTTTGCTGTAAATGATGCTTCACTTTGTCTAGAACTCTTGAATAACAAGTTTATTCTGGCCTTGTTGTAAACTGCTAATTGTTCTGCTTTTCTCACCTACAGGTTGTGACTGTTTCTCTTCTGTCATTTGTGTGGAAAGTGCCACACACACTCCAGAACAACAACGGCTTTTGCTTGCATATTCCAGTGTTTCTTTTGTCAGCGAGTTCAGCAAAGTTGTAATTCTTCAAGTGCCAGCCCTGAGCTGAGTGAGGAGCCACCAGCAGAGATGGTAAAAATGACAAAATCAAAAACGTTCCAGGCTTACCTGCCAAACTGTCACCGAACCTACAGCTGTATCCACTGCAGAGCCCATCTAGCCAATCATGATGAATTGATCTCCAAGGCAAGTGGTTTGTTTAGAGACCTCATGAATTATTTCTTAACCAAAATGGTTATCACTGTATGGCTGCTCCCAGTAGATAAGGGATGCAAATTGATGCATACTCAGGAGATCTTCCCTGGGTTCACTCCTGGGTCATACATGCTGTGTACTGAGGACTGGATATATTCTGGGAACTTTTGAATGTGACACAGAGGGCTATCTAATATATTCCCCATATTAGCAACCTCTCTCTACTCTCAAGTAGGTATGAAATATGAGCAGTTGTATCTGACAGTCTGCTAAGGAAAACTGTCAGAAGAAGACATGGATCTCTGGATAGGGAAATGATTCTGGTTATGGTTATTCCAGATAAAGATTATTCTTGACTCTATTTGACTGAGGGTAACAAAGCTGATTGTTTCTAGAATGTTCTCCTTCTAGTATGGAGTCTGTAACAAACACCGTTACTTTTGCTGTATACCAGTTCCTATGGAATATGGTTAGCCAGAGATGTTCAGAATAGTTGGACTGTATAAGCTTAAGCTTAGAGAATGTGTGGATCCTTGAAGCAAGCTAGGCCTGTCCTTCTTGTTGCTGGAAGAAACCAAGATTTGTGATATAGGAAAACTTGAAGTTTGGGATAAATGCTTGACAAACTTGTGGATTCTTTGCTTCAAGTAAGCGCCCTGTCAGTTTTCTCTTAATGGGGTCCTGGAGAAAATGTTTCAGTTGCTTTTCAAACCTCTTAATATAAATTGTGTGCTATATAACTAACTTGTAAAATAAAATTTAGTGGCAAACTGTTTATAAGTAATTATCTGTTACTCCTACCTGTTTGTGTTCAGCAGTGCTAAGGTGATGCTGCTCTTGAGGGCTGAACAGATAGGGGGTGTTGAGAATGCTGCTACTTTGGAATGGATGTTTTCTTTGGGTGGGGCTTATCCCTTAGAAAATTATCAGGAAATAATGGGTTTTCCCCATACAGTTTTTCTTGTGTTACTAATATTTTTGATTGTTTAGATCTCAAGAGAACTCTTTGATTCAAATAGTAAAATTGGTGACAGTATTAGCAGTGTTGCTTCTTGCTTGTTTGCTTCTGCTCTGCCTTCTTCCCTTAAACAGTTCTCTTGCTCAATGTAGTACGTGTATGGAGGCATGGAACTGCAGATATCACACACCAAATGTGAAGCAGTGGGCTAGCTACATACATCAAATGATGATGTGAAGCAATTAAGAGGGAAAACTTGTTTTCCTTGAGGAACTTTTTCAGGTTCATACAGCTCCTTTATAGTGATTGATCTTATTTTGTCTTAAGATCAGCAGAATCAAGAGAAATATTCAAATCATAATGTGAATGCCTTTAAATTTTGTTTCCATGTTGACCTCAGAATTTTAGTATAAGCAGTCTTTTTGGCAACACTGGATTTTAAACTACAGGCAATCATTGTTTTATTATTCACAACATGTTCTGGGGCCAAAACAAGGGGGAGGGGTTAATCTTTCCAGAACTGCAGGTTGTAGATGCCTGCAGGAAGAATGAGACTTTGCTAGCTGTGTCTCTTGATGTATAAATTCATTTATGAAAATTAAATCCAAGCACACATACTTAACAGGAATCTCTTCTTCTAGTGGACTTAGGTTTTTGCACATTGACTAAACTGCCACAATTACCACATGAGCCAGTTCTCCAAGGTCTTGGGAGTTTTGGTCAGCAGAATATTTTTAATATGTTCTTAAGCAAATAATGTGTTTGTATTACAGCTTCATAAATTAAAACATTAAAAGTCAAATATTCAAAGAACATGGAGAACTCTTAAATAAAAAAATCTGTCTAGTAAGTACAAATAGTTACTTCTAAGATGTTTCTAAAGGTGTTCAAAAGGATGTTAGGTATGGATTCTGCTTTACTTCTGGTTTCCATAGTCTTCAGTGAAGATACCTTACAAAGGTTTCTGTACTTGCGTGTTGGCCTTACGCTCATTTGACAGCTCATCCATATTCTGCCAACTTAAGATTTCTTGACCACATTTTGTCTAATTCTGTGATAATGAGAAGTACATTTAAATGTGAGGTGTATATTTTTGTTTGTAAAATAAAATACATTTTTCATCTATTGTATTTGGAACACAGCTTTAAAATCCCAGCTTGCTTTAAGGTTAACTTGTCTGTATTCCAAAAGTGAACAAGTTCTGATGGAAACAACTGCAAAACAATAGTTAGTTACACTTGGGTCATTAAAAATAAGTAGTGTTCTCCTGGGGGTGGCAGGGGGAGGGGTGGGAGGAAATAAGATTTTTTTTTTTTAAGTGAAAACGCAGGTTAACCTGGAAAACAAACTGAAGAGATATCCTAGACAACATGTGTAGACAGAACTGTAAAAGGACTAACAGATGAGTATACCTCAGAAGTGTGTTTTATTTTTTTAAAGTGCTCTCATGTTATGTGCAATGACTTAATGAGAGAATACTTATTTATACTATCTAGAATCCTAGCTACTGTAAATACCCAGCTGTGGCAAAAGTACTTAGTATAACCTGAATTGTAGCAAGTTGATGCTGTACAGTCTAAAGAACAGTGCAGTTTCTGTGCTGTTTTGAATTTCATGTGGAGAGAGAATTGGACTGTCCAATCTGATTTCCAGCCCTCCCCACCTGCCTTACTTTGCGGGCCTAGCAAAAAGCTAAAGTTCTGCATAACATTTACTAAATACAATTTTTGGTTGCAGATTGTCTCACTTTTTTTCCAAATCCTTACTATACAATCTCACTCCAGGACCCTAGTGCCACAAATACTCTTCAGCAGATAAAGGAAAACAGTATTTGGCACCTAGCTGTAGTCTGTGTCCCCCCTGGCCCCACGTTTCCTGGGGCCATGGTGATTGTTGCTTGCTTCTGTGTGGTCGGGGGGGAAAAAGAGCCAAAATATGTGGTGTACTCTTAATTTAAAACTGTTACAGCTAGCTTTCTACTGTGCTTTGGGGTATAAGCATTTGTTAAACCTGTAACACACTATAATGTTTCTAACTTCAAGATGAAAGATAAGCTGCTATGAAATGAGTGGTGTTCCTCTTAAATGTCGATCTGTCATGGAAAAGCAGAGCACTACATATTTCTGTCAATCATCCCTTTGATTCTCATCCTCAGAATACCAGAATTCAGTACAGATTTGCCGTTCTTCTGCTTCTGAGAACTGTTGATGCCAGTTGTCTGACAGGGATGGCAGTGTACACGGATCACCTTTTCAATTTTATTTCTGTTCTCTCTGAGCAGCAAGATCTTTCTTGCTTTAGAATTAAATTATGAAACTCTTGTGCCCTTGCTGGTGATGAAATGACAATGAAGAGTCTTGGCAATGGCTTAGAAATAAGAATGCAGTCTAATAAGACAGGATAAAAACGTGCTACCTGCACAAGTGAATTCATCATTACCTGTAGTTCTAGTTTTCTCTGTAACAACAAAAGGACTCAACATATTGTCTAGCGTTGAAATAAACTTGGATGTTAGTGATTAGAGCATACATTTCTAGATACTTTCATTGTATAACCATGTGTTTTCTGTCTCATGGGAGGAACTTGGGGAAGGAATGGGGAAAAAGGCTGGGTGAGAATAGCCATCCCAAACTAGGAGGTCAGCAGCAGTGTTGTTAAACATCAGTCTGGACAACTGAACACATGCACATGTGTGTAAGCAGTTGCCATAATTTAATTCCACTCGTCTTGGGGAAGGCACTGACTTCATGGATGCACTAGAGAAGTAACAAACTGTGGATGACTTTGAATTGAAATAAGTGCAATTTTGAAGTGGTGTTAGGTATGTCTTAAGAGACTACGGATCTGCAATGTTAACAAGCCTGCAAGTGCTGGTTTTTCTGTTGCTTCTGCAAAGACTTCAAAGTTTAAAAAAACCCAGCTATTAGAAGGAGTACAGCAGTCTTCACTACGCTGGGGGACAGGGGAAGAACCTGCAGCTATTTTATTTCTCTAAAGAAGCAAATGAGTATTTTTGGAATTGTACCCTACTATGACTACAGGCACAGAAGAGTGCCTTATTAACAAGCAACCACAGGCCTTAATAAAGAGCAAGGCAAAAAACTGATGCCAGAGGAGGCACTTCTTGGATTTGAAGTGTTCAAATAGCTCATAAAAAGCAATCAAACGGTGTCTGCTAATAACAATTTTAAGCAACAAGTTAAAAAAAATTGATGTAATTAAGCTTTGGGGGGAAGATTCTACAAGACTCTCTGCAATCCAGGGGAGGTTGCCATTTGTGTGGTCTGTACAAAATGTTACATGTATGCTGCTCTTAAACCAGTTCTAAAATAAGTTTTGTGAAAGGCTTAACTGAAAGAGCCTTCTTTAGATTTGTTTGTAAACGTAGAGAATATGCAGTGATTAGTCATAAATTTTATAGGAGAGAAATGTTATTTGAAGAGCATAAGTTCCAAAGCACTTGAGAGTGGCCTGTACCCACTAAGTTACAGTAATTGTTTAGAAATTCAGGCACAGTCCAACAAATTACAAAGAAATACAAATACCTAATAGAAATCTTGTAACCTAATGGATAATGCTTTGTTACTCAAGGTTGACCTGCATGAAAGACTGTTGAGTCATCTTACAATGTGCCTTAATGCTGGGGATGGAAGAAAACCTGCATTGCTTTGTATAGATGTTTGTATAAATACTATCACTCTCTTCTGTCTCATTCGTTGCAAAGCATATCTGACCAGAGGGGGAAAAAGTCATATGAAGTCACAGACAAGACTAGATGTGTCAATATTTTCAAGAACAAGTTCTGCATGAAGGTATATGTACGTAACTGTCATCGACTTCCCTGGGAAATCCTTGCACCTTATGGGTAAAAGAACAATCTTGGTGGTTAAATTTAGTTCTCTAAGGCATTCACTATGTCTGCTCTTACATTATTGATGAGAAGGAAAAGCCTTCAGCTTAAATAGATGCCAGAACATTTTTAGCCTTGCTTAGCAATCTGTGTTTTTTTTATCCTCCACTGTTTAACTGATGAGTTCAAGAGGAGGTTTTTTAAAAGCTTTATTATCTTTAAGTAAATACACTGGACTTAGCTTGATTCAGTTTGGTAATCCGCCTTTGCTTATGACATAAGGAGTACTTGGAAAGATAGTTGGGCTTCTTGTACGCTTAAAGGCCTTTTTTGATCCCTGCTGAAAAAGCTGAGAATGGGCCTAATTTCCTAAGTATTCTGGTGATACTTTTTTTCTCTAAGAGGCTTCTAGGTTTTTGGTTCTGTTTGTTCTTTCTTGAGGGAAGAATCTAGTTTTTGGAAGAGAAGCAATCTTTGGAAAACATTCAAGAATAGATGTGAAGGCTTAAAGGAGTTGGAAAGTGTGCAAGTGAAGTGTTCTACTCTATGAGTGTTTTGACATAATTATTTCTGAAATACATTCAAGAGGCTGTATAACTCAAGGTAACTTGTCCTGCATGATGAAGTCTTCACTTTGGGAAATTCATTTGCCAAATCTGCAAGCATACAGTTTCTGGGGTGAAATTTTTTAAGGTTCTCTACATATTGAACTTTATAACTTGCTTTATTAAAATCAGTAAATAATAGAATGAAAATGTACTTAAAAAAAAAATTAATACATATCTTGGAGTCGTCTAGAACTTGTTGAGTAAGCGGCTGAGCAGCATTATCTCTAGTTGTCTGCAGTATCAAGGAGTTCAATCTGACAGAAATACCAAAGGGAGCAAATGTGGGTTTTTTTCTTGTGCTAATTTCTTTTTTTTTGTCTGTAGTTTATGTTGAATTCAATTTTCTGAATTTCTCTTGCAAATTTTGAAGTGGCAGGACATCCTTACAGTCTCTGATGCATCTTACTGAGAAGATAATTTCAGACATCAGAGCACTTGACTGTGTTTCTTGTTTGTCTTAAGAATCCTGCCCTAGGAATTCCACATTCTGAATTACTCAGTAATATTTTTTTTAAATTGCGTATTTCTTCAGAATACTAATTCAGGTTGATCTTATCTAGCTTGTAAAGTAAACTCTAGTAAATAGAAGGAAACTTACAAAAATGAAATTCAAAAAAAGGAAAATGCTTTCATTTCCATTCTTTAAAATTATTTTTCTTTGTTATGAGTGGCTTGCAAGGTGTGCTTTGGGAAGATAATGCCCTTCTGACCTGATTATGATAATGCCTACCATACCTTTAGCACATGCTAAGGTGGCAGCTTCTCCGGATGTTTTCTGTGAAGTATGATCTCTATTCATGCAATCTAATCCCATCTGTGGGGAATAATTAATAAGACTTTTGGTAGCTTCCCTTCCCCCACGCATGTCCTTAGGTATGCCTTAGGGCACTAAATACATGTTCTGCTGAACTGATACTTCCTTTCCTCCTGGGTGAAACAGCTAATCCTGGTGTTAGAGGTAATGACAGGTTTAACTTGAAAGCATTTTGGAAGTAATTCTGCACATGTACTAGTGTGTAATTGAAACATTTATAAGGTTTCTTAACTGCAAAATGTATTGATGACAGAAGTCTCTCAGATAACTTGAAAAGATTATAATACCAAACTATTCTTGCAATTGACCTTCGTATAGTCCCTCAGCAGAGCTGAACAGTTTCGCTTACACTATCAGACATTCTAGATACTTTCAACTGTGCTGCAATGAAAAAGTTATGGATCTTTTATATCTCCCTGTAGGAATAGACAAATATAGGGATTTTCTAGGGGGAAAAGTTAACTCATAAATCAGTGCAATATTATTAACTGGGACCATGAAAAAGCAGACTTAAAGCAAGTTTAACTGTGAGTATTAGTTGAACTGATAAATTGCCCAGCTTCTTAAGCAAAAATCCTGATTAATCTGAGTCATTACTGATGCCAGTTGGTCACACTTGCCACTATCTTCTAATTCTCTCAGCTGGGTAAGACACATGTTTAAGACTCAGTTTTAATAGAACGTTCTGCTTTAGTTACGATTTATGTGCAGTGCTAAACAATCTTGGAACTGCTGAACAAATCTTGCAAAGTAGAAGTTTGTGTTTGCATAGGTGATGTTTATTCTGTGGGAGAGCAGATTGTCGGGAGACTGGTTTGAACAGTTATACCTGTCTGTCCTCGACACTGCTGCTTAAAATATTCTCTTTCATTTCTTTTGAGGAGTTGACACACAAGGCGTTTACACTGTCGATCTCTTAAAATTCATATCAGTGTAACTGAATCATACAGTGCATAGTGTGAGAAACCTAGTGCTGGTAAAAACAAATGTTTGTTCAGTATTATGTTTTTTTTCTGGTTATGTAAAACACTGTTGATAGCCAAGTGACAAGCTTAGCAAGCAGTTCAAGTGTCAAAATGAGTTGTCCTCTTTTCACTTTTCATAATAGGATGCATCAGGAAGTAGAGCTCTGATAATAAATCTTGTACCTGTTAGTAGGTGGAACCCTTCATGTAAATCAGTATTCTGTGGTCAAGCATTACCTTTTTGTATTGTTTCAATAGTTTTTGGGGAAAAAAAAAGTCTCAGCTATTCATATGAATAAGAAGCTATGATTGCCAAGCTCTGACAAGTTAAGAAATTCATACAAAAAATGAAAAGGTGCAGGAATTTAAAAATTGATATCTTTACAGTGCTTTTACTTCAGTCAGTGTGTAAGAGCTCCACATGGATGGATTGCAAACCATTAAATGTGCAAAGACACACGAATGTTGTTGGACACTGATATTAAAGTCTGAGTTGCCTAGACCCGAGTTCTGTATTCCAGAACACAGTAACACAAGTTGCTACAGGTTGCTGTCAAGTTATCTGTGAGCAATGTAAACATGGAGGAATTCCCTATTCGCAACTGGGCAAAGAAACAGTTATTCTATGGCATGTAAATATAATATTTAGCCTCTAAACTTGTATGTAGGTAAGAAAGATGGTATCAAATGAATCAGCCAAACTCTGCTAACGGGAAGCTAGAGAAGGTGGGAATAGAGAAGCTTTTCACAGTGGGATGTTTGTGAACAAATTTTCTTTCTAACACCACTGTCCTAGAAGATTCTGTTTTTGTCTTGCTTCTCCCTCCTGATAATCCCAAAAATTAGAAGGTAACAAAGACAGTCATTTCTGAGGGGCTAAAAACCCAGGAGAACACAGCATATGTAGGGCAGCAAAGCAAAGGGTGCAAGAAAAGTCTTCTTTAAAAATACATTAGGAAAAAAGAAAAACTAAAGCAGTAGTGTCCAACATGTGTCTTGTATTTCATTTGGCTAGAATTTTTTTTCAGCTTATGAAATGAGCAGGGAAGAGCTGCTTTTTCTCCTGCTACTACCCTCTGCTAATTTTGAGAAATGCAGGGTCAAAGGAGAGCTTTTATTAGGTGATATTAAGTCAAGACTAAACATAAACTTGGCAGAAATAATTGCATAAAGTAGTCTCTTGATGGTTGATTTGTTCTGGAGCCTTTCTCTTTCCCAGCTAGCTGGGGAACTTAAAATATGGCATGTAAGTAGTTTAAGAAGTGATTATGTAGGACCAGGCAAAAAAAACCCAAAAAACAACACATTAATTTGTGTGCAATTGGTACATGTAATTAAATGTAAATAGAGAAACTAGCATGTGATTGATTTAATGACAGAGTACTTCTTGGTGCAGTTTGAGAAAGGATTTTAAAAGCAAAGATAAATGGCTGGAACTTTTTACTTTTAAGTTGTTTTATAGCAGCTTAAAAAAAACAATGGCCGTCATGGCTTTGAAAGTTCTTTTTCTTAATTTTGGGTACATGGAACAAGGAAGTTCTAGTTTTAAGTCTACTTCTTAATGAATAAGAGGACCTTTAAAGTGTTTGCTTTTTCTTAAATTTTGGGGTTGCACAACTGTAGTCTCTAAACTGATGTGTAGTTGACTCAGGCTACTTACTCATTTGTTAACGGGCAGTTCTTGAGCGTATGTACATGAATAGTGTTTGTTTTAATCTGCAGTAAGCATTCTTTGCTTTGTTTGTGAGAAATTCTCTGTTCTGATTGTGAGATGCTGGCTCTAACTTCAAGAGCACTGCTAATTCTATAGAAACTACAGACTGGGTTCTGTACCGTTCTACCTGTTTGTGATGCGTGAGAACTGGACTCAGGAGAACTGAATGAGTGGTGGGCATTTTTTGTTTGATTGTTTGTTTTAAAGGAAGGTGTAAGGATTACTTTTTAGCAGAGCTGTTTAAACTCTGTACTCAAACAAGTCTCTCCTTTCAGGGTCAGTCCTATCTGAAGTTTTAGCAGCTTTCACTGTACTGCATAGCCTATGGTTTTTTCTTTGCATTGTGAAAAATGAGACTTGCAATTCTGGCTAATGGAGAGAATACCTTTACTTTTGTCCTTGCTATAGATGAAGAAATATCTTCTGCCAGTAAAAATGTCCACTTAATTCTTTTAAGTAGTTGCTAAAATAATGTTAAAATATGAACACTATAAACTGTTAAGTAGAACACATCTTAAAATGAGATTTTATGAGTAGCTAAGGGCTGTACGCAACTACACTGCCACCATTGCTACCTAGAGTAGTGTCGAGTCATGGATTTCTTTTAACATTCTTGGTTGCAGTATGTCATCTGGTTAATGTTGATCAAAAAATGTTCATTTATATACATTTCCCTTTTACATCTCTTTTTTTGCAAACTATTCTAAGTGAGTAACAACAGTTATTGGTGGTGTGTTGCTAATCATTAGACTGGCAAAATATCTCTTTCGGTTTCAAGTGACTTCCAATTATATAACTAAATACACGTCAGAAGGGTCCTTCTGCCTATGGCTCCATGCCTAATGTTACTAAAACCAATAAAAAAAATGTAAGGTCACATTTTCCTCCCAAAAGCCTTCAGTGTTGATCTGATACAGGTTTCAGAAAAGTTGGTCTTTGATCTTCAGTGGTAGAGCTGCAAGGATTCTTAAAAACAATTGTACTTTCTCTTCAGCATGGATAAAATTATTAATTTTCTTTGAAGTGTGTAAGGGAAGGGAAATTCTGGAAAAAAGAACAGTTTAAGGATTTTCTTTTTTTATAATGGAATTTAGTATGGAATTTAGTATGGAAGAGGGGAAAAATTAAAAATTTCCATTTCAGTGTGATCCTATTTGAATGGGAAATCATGGCTATGTGTAGATTATCAAGTAATTTAATGCAGAAGAAACAAATCAACAGATGAAGGCGGTCATGTCTCTTACAGCCATTTTGAATGTTTTACCTATGGCTGGGTCTAGTCTGTTCACAAGTTTTGCCAGGATGTTTGTAGCTCAAGGCTGTCTGATCATAGGTTTAGGTCTTTATGTCTTCATTAGCATTTGTAGAGTGCACAGCAGAAGAGATTCTGGTTTAGTTCTGTACAGAAGGAACAAAGATGTAGTTCACAGGCACAAACTGCTTTGCAAGCCAAACCAACCCCCAGTAAGTGTGGCTGATTAGGGGTTTTACTTAAACTGTGCTACTGCTCTAAAGTAAAACATTAATTTAAATCCAGCCAAGAAAGTCTTAACAGCCATCTTTTGTCCGTAATCTATCAGGAATGTGAGAGATTTGCAAACATATGGCTGTTCTTGGGCATCTGATGATAACAGTTGTTTTATTAAAATAAGGCTGAGCTTCTAAACTGATGAGATGCATTTCCTGAATAGAGTGTGCTGGTTTTATGCTTGGTCCAGAATTTCACTGCTCTTACATCAAATGGTGCAATGAAATTGAAATAAATAATCTTTTGAGTGCAGTGGGAGAGGACAGAGGAGATGGACATAATTCTCTTTGAGTTAAAAGCAGATTTAATTAGCATGAAGGATGTCTAGGAAAATGAGAATTGATATCTTGAAGAGGGGTAGGAAAAAAGTGTTTTGTTTGCATTATGGATGTCTTATGTTGGACAACAATACTTAACAACGTGATATCTCATGTGGGTGAAAACTTTGCTGACCAGGCTTTTCTATAAAGATTTGGTATAACGTAACTCATCTGAAATAGTTCATATCTGTGCTATGTTTATGTGCTTCTGGAATTATTTTTTTTTGTTTGGTGGTTTCTGTGGTTTTTAACAAGTGCATTTGGTTTTTTTTAATGCAGTCCTTCCAAGGAAGCCAGGGACGAGCCTACCTCTTTAATTCTGTGTAAGTATGTTATTATGGTTATGCACCCTACTTGCAAAGTGTCTTTTTTTTTTTGTATGCTTCGTAAGTTGGCTTTAATTGCCAGCAATAGTTATTCAAGAGCTACTGAGCTGATTCATAAGCATCCCTTTGCACATTAGTTTATCTTACATTTTAAGTAATTCCGCTAATAGCTGAAAATATAGGGGAAGGTGTTAGTGTGAAATTCCTTTTGTGTATGTAATGGTAACTGGCTTGAGTAAGAGTTGCCATTCTGAGATATTCCAGAAGATGAAATATATTGTGTGGCTGTAAATTTGCTTTAGACAACTGTGCTGTAGTCTAAAGAAGAATTTTCCAATGTTATAGTTAGATACATTAACAGGTTAATGTTTCAGTAAACTTGGTACATCTTAAATCACCTTGAATATTGCAGATGTGCTAGAGGCAAAAGGTCTCTGTGATGTTATCAGGCCTAATATTTACAATTTTAGGCGTGTCCCACTCATCATATAAGACTCTTTGAATTTGCTAATGGATGTATTTTAAGTTTCTAATATGCAGGATTGGATTTTTGTCTTTATTTTTCAGCAGTTTATGATCTTGCAGCATTTTGGGAAAAGAAACATAGTAAAGTGTCTTAGTCTATTTTAGACAAGGGTGATGGAATTGTAAAACTGCAAATGGTTTGATTGCACATCCTTGAAATTTTTTATATGTAGTCGTTCAGTGGTGACTTGGGATTTCTGGTATAATTGTAGTAGTAAGAATCTGATAATGCAACAGCAAAAATGGCAAAATTTTGCTCTTGTATAACACCCTAGAAACTTGGTTTAGTCCTGCCTGATGTTTTCTGCATAGACTCTTATTTGTGAAGACATTAGCCTGATGTGGTATTTCATGGGATGTTTTGCTTTGAGACTGCTGTTTGTTCATCATGGCTTAGTCTGCTGATCTGTAGCAAAGAAACATTTATGAGTCTTTTTCATTGCTGCTATTTTGGAGTTGGTTCTGAATTCAGCTGTTGGTGCTGATTTGCTGTGCAGACTGCCATTACAGAGGTCTCAAATCGTTTGTGAAGAAAAGTCCAAAACTGTAGAGGTGTCTGGTTACTGCTTAGTGTTCTGTTCTCTGAAAGTTGAGCTATTTAGCCTGTCTTTGCTGATGAGTCAGTGGGCATCACCAAGAGTTTGCATTTTAGACTATCCTCTTCAAAAACAAAAATCAAAGCCCTTTTTTTCTTCCTGTCCCTTCATCTCAGTCTAACAGAGGAAGTTACTTTTACAGCAGTGAACAAATTAGGCACTTCAGTTTTTTAAACTATTTTTTGTCCTCTGGAGAAAAGGGGAATAACAGGTGAGAAGAGATGGGTAACAGGCAAGAAAATAAACAGTCTCGTGCAGTTGACGTAACTTCTCCTCTTTTTTTTCAGGGTAAATGTGGGCTGTGGTCCAGCAGAGGAGAGAGTTCTTCTGACAGGTTTACATGCTGTAGCAGATATCTATTGTGAAAACTGTAAAACCACTCTTGGATGGAAATATGTAAGCAATATACTTAAGTCTTTAATAAATGTTTATATGTTGAAGCACAGATATTTGAGTAGGTCATTGAGTAGCACCTATATTGATAGTTTAGGTGAGTTAGCTTTAGTGCCTTTGTATATATCAGACTGTAATATAGTTTTGCTTCCTTACATCTGCTGGAATGCTGTAGTAGGTAATAACTTTATTCTGCAATATCTTTTTGCAAGATTACCAGCCACAAAGAACAGGCTGGAAGAAGTTGTTGAAATTGGAAGAAATTGTCTTTAATTTCTTGGGTTGCAAAAGTTGGTTCATAGAGCACAAAAATGAATTACCATAAATGGTAATGAGCATGTTTACACTGCTTACGACTAATGTGAGCTTGTACCTCTTGTTTGAAAGTTATCTGCGCACACAGAGTTTCCTGTAACACTTGCAACTGTGTTGCAAATTTGGTGTTTTGAAAATGTTAGATTCTAAGTGTTGCATATAGGCTTTTTATTGGTGGAAGTGTAGCTTCAGGTCTAATAGAAAGAAGTTGTCCTAATGCATTCCCTCTGATGATGCATATAGAGGAGACCTTTTGAAAAGTTCCATTCCCTCTTTTCATTACTTCTGGGAATAGGGAGATTTAACACACATAACATATAATTTCCTAACCTTCACTTAAGCCTTAAAATTCCCTAGGTAGCCAGAGAATGGGGAAAGTTCTAAAGTAAGATCTGTTGTGTGGTGGTTCTGCCTATTCCATTTATGACAAGTTTACTCCTACTTCCTTCTCAACCCTCTTCATCCTCTCTTTACTCTCTCCCACCCTTCATTTGGCGTAACTGATGCGGGTTGTTAACTGAAATATCTTCTGATTTGCATTTTTAATGCAAGTTTGATGTTTAAAATACTTAATTTCCCCAGCTTAATCAGTGTCTTGATTTTTCTTCTTTCCAGGAACATGCTTTTGAGAGCAGTCAGAAATACAAAGAAGGAAAATTTATCATTGAACTTGCCCACATGATAAAAGACAATGGCTGGGAGTGAATCATAACTTTTTTCCTTCTGTTTGGACAATATTCTGTGGAACATGCTTTATAAAGACTAATGCAAAGTAAAGGAAGAGCTTGGCTAGAGTGGCCCTGAGAATATCACTGAACTCTGAAACCTCACAAATGAGTAGTGTAGTGTAAGTGGCTATTTCAGGCCATGTTTGCCTTTTCTCCTTGTGTAAGTTCCCTCTTTTTGTACGTGTATTATTGTGTGAACAGTTGTTTTGGAATATTTTGGATGACCTTTTTCTAAACTCTCGAACTAGAGAAACAGTTGACTAATTGAAAACAGATTTTACTGGTTAGTATCTATTTCTGACCTATGCCTTTAATGCTACCATCTGCTGTGCATGCTTCTTGCCTAAACACCTACACTCCAGTCCTGTAGAAGTTCTATATCCGAGCAGTCCAAAAGAATGTATGGGATGGGGTGCTTTTTTACATGTAGCAATTTCTGATGTGTTTGGCAGTGAAGAGGATGCAGTATTGTAGTTATTTTCTTTTTTAAATTGGAGTGTACCACAACCTATGTACCATCATGTAGGTGAGTTGGTTAAAGGTACAGTGCTCACTTCAAAAAATATTTCAATTTGCACTGACTGAAGTTAGGAGGTCTCAAGTTATTAGGAAAAGTTATACTAGAGGTTTGGTATCTTAATGAAATACCTTAGAAGGATTTTAAATCAATAATCCTATAGAACATGTTCATTTAAGACCAACATATTCCCTAAGGAGTTTGCTGGATAAGAAATTTATAAAACTATAGCTTACAAGATGAAAAAGGCAGAAAAATATATGCATCTTCTATTTTGGAAAAAAAAAAAATTAGTCGGTGTATTAAAAGAAAAGTTTTGGTACTGTACCTTTGCCAGTAACAGGGACTTGTGCATCAGTAAAGTTTTATGGCTGGTTCCATGTAACTGTATAGTCCTAATGCACTGGACAAAGAGGTTGATATTGAGGAAAGTTGTTGAAGTATTCTGCTTCTGCTACTACATTTGAACAAAAATATTTATTTTTGTGAGAAATGGCCAGAGCCTATGACATGAAATTAATATAGTACCTGTAGGAAAAGGAGGGGTAATAAGAGGGAAGGGAAGTTTGACTCATTTTTTCATAAAATAACAAGATAGTTTTTAAAACTTGGGGGTGGGGAAAGGGTTTCTTGGTTTGCTGGCTGAATCATCCCCAAGTACCTTTTTATAACAAAAATTTATATGAAACTCACCTCTTTTGTTCTCATGCTGTTTTGTAGATGGAGTTAATGAGAAACTTCTGGAAAGCTTAGCAGTGTCGGTTGATTTATCAATAAGATGGCCTCAAACCTTTGGGCCGTATTGGAACCCATGCAGGGAAACTAGATGTGCTCAAAGAGTACACAATGACATCTGTGTCTCATTTGATTCATGGCTCTCTCTCGCTCACTTTCTCTCTTGTGTGTTTGATGTCGTGATGTTTACAGTTGCCTTCTCTCTGATTGAAATCAGCACAAACACACACAAATGTATACATCTCTCCTCAAACGTTCCCAGGTTGGAGTTTTAACCTAAAGATCAGTGG
>JAVSBS010000996.1:0-22108 GCA_033124195.1 Coracias cyanogaster | reverse complement strand
TCAGGGATGAATACCACTCACTTTCTCTGCAGAAGTGAGGATTTCCAGTGCCCTCTTAGCACTGCATGAGACCCCCAGTCTGGCCCACTGCTGTGCACACATGCCTTCCACTGCCTCCAGCCATAAATATCACCCAGAATTTCTCCCCCAGCCCTAATTAATGTGGGATGTGCATCCAGTCCTGCAAATGGGGAGCATATACCAACAAGTATCCTGTTTCTCTCAGCAGAGCTGTTTCCTTTATCCCCAAAAGGACCAAGTATTCAGACAAGTTGAAAGCTGGTCTGTTATTAAATACTTAACAGCAATATCCACCTCCTATGTCCATCATACTGGCATCAAAAGGCTTCACATCTTCAATGGTGCAACAATGTTCTGCTGTTCCACTCCCCTGACATAATGTCTGTCAGTAACATCTGCAAAAGGATTATGAGTTTGCAATGCAAAACTAGGTCAGGATTGTCAAAACACAAAAGTTTAAAGTTAAGATGCTACTTCTATCTGTAAGTCTCATAGCAATAAGCCTGAATTTTTAAAATGCAGTGTGCATTATGCATTTAACATTAAAAATCACAAGATCTCTCCAGCATTTTGGAAATCTGTCCTTTTTGTAAAAGACCTGTCCTTTAGACCCCTATTTTGCTTTTTGAGATGCAGTCCTCAGATTGAGAATGAAATGCTGCTTTTAATTGCATATTCAATGACAGGAATTGAGTTTTCATGCAATTAACTGCTAGTCCATGCAATTCAATAAAGGAAGGTCCACTGCAGAAGTATCAGTCTTGCTGCTGCAAGTTGCAAACACCTCACCTTTAATATTGCCATATTTCCCTAGATATAATATGGTCTAAGTTTAGGAAATAAATCCTTTATGTATGGCAGCAGCTCCTTCCATTTCTGTTAAAAATTGCAGTATCATGTTCTGTCACTTCTGGTAAAATAATTAAGCGTCTACAGAGGTTTATGATACAAAGACACCAACAAGCCCCACCACTGAATTTGTTATGATCTAATCATTAGCAATATTATATTTAGTGTGTCGGTAGATATACTGTCTGGAATACTTTGAAAAATACCTTACTTTAAATTATCCTCTACTTCTTACAGCCTTACTTCATGTCTCCTTCTCCCCCATAGTATGGTGCAAGGCATGTCAATACAATAATGGGGCACTGAAGTAAAAAGAGACATCTGTCATGTATTTGGCCAGAAGGCATTTTTCTAAATGTGCTAAAAAGTGCAGTTTTTAAACCAATCAGATTGTGAATTGGGATAAAATTAAATGAATTATTTCGAACAGAAATGGAGATTACAGAGAGAAGATCAGAAAAGTCGAAGTTTTTGTTCTGATGTTATTAAAATAAAACAGCATTTTTCTTTCAAAAACTTATTTTGAAAGCCAGCAAAATTAGTTTTGAAAGGTCTTATCTAATGAAAAGCAAATGAAATGTCTCATACTAGGTCAAATAAAATGCTTGTTTAATCAAGAATTTTTTTTTTCTGGTTTAAGTAGTTTTGTAACAATATCAACTATGCAATTACTTAAATTGAAATAATCTTACTCTGTTCTATAAAAGTATAGACCAAGACTAATTTCTCTAATACCAGCCTACTTACTTTGGAATAATTTCAAAGTATCTGGAGTAGTATCCAAAAATTTGATCAACATGAGAGCATAAAATGCAGTTTAATGCACTCTAGCTAAGGCAATGAAAAGGTAGTTATAATTAAATCCTTCCTTTAAGCAATGTTTTCTTTTTATTGAATACTGTTTGAAAACAGGAAGATAGACAAGAAACAGGAACTGGAAATTATTACATCTCATGCAAGACTGATTGTTAAACAAATGCATAATTCTGCTCATTGTTATTAAGAGACCTGATTAAAACCTTCCTTCATTGATTCAAACAATCTGTATGCCATGGCTAAAATTCGAGTGATGTGTCTTTGTAATGTTGACACAGTGATAAATGGTGTGCTGGGGTTCCCATGGCCATGTTGCAGGTTGGTAGAAGACACAGGCTGGTGCTGAGCACAAATACAATGTAATAGATGGAAGAATGACCCAAGGGGCGACCACAGGTGGAACTCAAGGCAACTTGGAGTACAACTCTTGCTGGGCTGTACAGCCCCTTCAATAGCAATATTAATATATAAAAGAATACTTAAAGACAGTTTTCATTTTAGCTTTTCATTCTCCCTCAAATGGTCAGAAAGACTGTCTGTGTGTAGTTGCAGTCTATGTTAAATTAAGCTTGGAGTGCATAAATGTGAGGACTCATATTTATTCATTTTGGCTCACTAAATCAAGTTGAAATCTAGACCCTGATATATATATAAATAAATACACTTATTAAATGATAATGAAACACTAAATATTTTGCGTTTTCCATATAATCACATCTAGGAACTGTTTTTGCAATGAAGAAGAAATCAGTAGTAAGTGCAACCTTTGAGACCACTGCAGAAAGGCCCTCTAACTTCAGGAGATACTGCTAGCAGGCATCTAACTAGATGTATAGAATTACTAGCCCATAGAAATGATAAGCATCATCTCTCTGCTGTGAAAAGTGAACTCCAGTGTAAGAGTTTCACCTAGAAATAGAATGAGTTTAAATTACTAGTCACATTTAAGTTTTAGCAATGTAACTAGCCAACTAATCCTATTATTCCTCTTTTTTTTTTTGCATATTGCTTTAGAAAAGTGTTAGAGACCAGCATGGTGTATTGCCATGACAACTAGACAGAAGTTCCCTGCTGCAGACACACACTTTCCCCTTCCTTTGTGGGAGACCTTTAGAGGAAGAGAGCCTGAAACAAGTATTTTAAGTTTTGCACATTTGGGCAGCATGTGATCATCTGTTGCATAGAATGCCTGCTGAAGGCCTACCAAAGGCACTCACCACCATGGTCTGATGATGTTTGTCAGCCTTTCCCTTGCTGGGCATCCCGGAAAAGGGTGCCCACTTCTGTTGATACAGTCCTTCAACTTCAGAGGCTTGGTTTCCTTTGATACAAGCAGTGACTCAAGGGAATCTGAATCAGTCATGAGCAATCTGATGTTCAGCTTTATCTCCTGACTCCCAGTTACTCTACTTCAGTCAGCTTTAAACAATTCCTCTCTATTCCTGAGGTCCCTTGCCAGTTGTTGTCATGCTAGGTTTAATATCAGCTATAGATTTCTGACTGTTAATCTTTCTCTGTAAACTAGTCCCTTCAGTATCTCCTTGATACTACAAAAAATCCTAAACATTGTCATTAATTTTCTTTTTCTCTTCCTTTTTATTAGCAACACCTCTGAGAGTACAGAAAGCCATTTCCCTTATGTCTTTTCTGCCAGTTACTGACATTCGTCTTGGCTGAATATCCTCATACTTAATCTTTCCTTTCTCCCTTCCTCCCCCACCCCTTTTCTCCAGCGTCTCCTCTGCTACTTATTGCCTGCACTAATGAGGGAGTGGCTCTTGGGAGGGACCTGGGTTTACCCCGCAACCTACAGGGACATCAGGGTGCGCCATTCAGATGCCATGGGTTGGGTTTCAAGTGGAAGAGCTCAGAGTGCTCAAGCCAGGTGGGAGCCTGGCAAGCCCCAGCAGGTCTCTCTGTTGCAGGATTGCAGGCCAGGACTCGGGGGTGCTCTCCAAAATAAATGTGCTGCAGTGTTTATACACAGGCTAGCGCTTCACCCATCAGATGTGATGGTTGAAACTACAGGCATTGGGATGGGGAAGATCCTGCCTCATGCGTTTGTCTTTATTGAAGCTTTCAGCAGTTCAGTACAAGATGCACAGTGTCAAGTTTGTCTGGTCTCTCTGGGACCCCTCACAGAGGGAGCTAATGGAGCCCTGTTTTGAGTACCCAGGAGGCGTCAGCTGAAATAGCAGCTGCACTTCCAGCCCTCAAACCATTTTGTCCAAAGCTGCATTGCTAGGCAGGGAAAGGAACTTGAGGGAGACAAGAGTTCATGATGTCAGCTCCATCACATGTCCTCTGTGCCAAGGCACCAACATCAAGGGTTTAGATTTGCACAACCCCCTCTGCTGGGTTTGCAGCTGGAGGCCAGTTTGCTCCTACAATCAACATTAGCTTCTGGGCTCAGTGAGCACAAAAGAGAGGGACAAGGTGGGCAGCAGCATTTTTGAAGATGGATGAGAGAGAAATGTGTGCCAAGGGACAGAAGAGCGGGAACTTCCAGCATTCAAGCTGGGAGAAACTGTAATTTAAATCTAATGGATGTAGGGTTGGAGGCAAAGGAACATTAATGTCATTTTTCTAAATCCCAGACTAAGAACCAGATTCCTTGAGAATGCCTCGGGATTAACTGATAACACCACTCAAAATATGCAGACATAGCTTACATTTTTCTCAAGCTTTAACTACCTTAATATGTTGACTAATAGAAAAATGTCAGAAAAGTTTAAACACCCAGAAGCCTTTGGAATTTGAAAAGCTCTCCCCGTACTTAATTAGAGCTAGTTATTGAATCTGTAAAATGATTTCACTATAGCTTCTTACTTTTTTATTGGTTCTTTCATCTGCTGTGCTCCATACTAGGGTTCACACCACTCTGTAGGAGCCACAGTATCCCATCTACTGGGCAAAACCACCAAGTCCAGTATCTTAGATTTTACCAAACATTTCAAGGAAAGTATGTACTTCTCCAGAAGTGCGGCATACTGGATCAGCTAGGGTAGGTTTAGCTACACGACATGGACATCAAACTCCGTGCCTGGCCTCTGTAACCTGAAGCTTTCCTACCCAACTAATCAGAACAAAAAACATTTCAGAACTAAGCAGCTTAACACGCCCCATGAAGACAGTTAACACCCTCTGAGAGTTTAGGCCCAAGTTCATCCCTCATTCTTTCTGAGGAGGAATGGGTTAGGAAATAATCAGAACAACAGCAACCCTTTAATGCCACATGATGCTTTTTCAATGAGATAAAACACTTTAAAAAACTGTTTGTTTGTTTTAATTCATAATACCCCTCCTCACTTTTCCTCCTGGAGATTTCAGAGTCCACTGACCTCTGAGTACATGTACTCAGCTGTCCTTACTCTTATGCATATCTAGACCATGCATGTCTTTGTATTTTACTCCTTCAAGTCTACTAGCTGTACAGTCTCTCTGTTTCCTAGCAAAGGTTGATGTGAACGTTCTGAGCACCTCATAACCTCATTTCACTTCAGCATTAGGTTCCTCTTCTGCCTCTGTCTGTCATTCCTGAGGCTACTGTTGTCACTACTTGTAGTGGCAACAATCAAATACTTCATGCATTATTTTCTGCAGCCCCTTGGGGCAGGGACAGACCCTGCCCCACTAGAGCTTGCTGTGGGTTTGGGTCCTGTGTAAAGCCTGGCTCAGGTTACCTCTCTGCAGCAGGACAGGTAGGATTTACATGGGCCAAGTGTAGAGCACCAGAGCCTAGAGCTCTTCAGCTAAACTTGTTTCCTTTAGCTCCACTTAAGAGCAATGGGGAAGGAGAGGTGCCCATGTAATATAATTTAATTAACCTCATTTATGTATCTGCTTTAGGATGGAATGAATTGTGCTGCAGATTCACTGACTACAGATACTTAGATTGTGGTGACCACTTCAGATAAAGGTGTCTACAAGACTGCCAGAGGAACCACACCTTGTGAGACAAGTTGCTCTGAAAGCATGTGGTTAGTTCAGCAATCTCCCAGGAGAGGTCTTTTGCTGGTTTACTTTATATGAGCTCAAGGCAGGTTGATAATCAATTTAAATACATTCTTAGATTAAATAAGAATACTCATACAACATGCAGCATCAGGTTGAACTAAACCAGTGCATATTCTTACGTAGAAATGTATATGATTATATGTTTGATCTGTTTATTATGAACTGCTGCTTAGACTGAGGTAACCTTTTGCCATTAAGAAAAATGTACTTGAGCCATGCAAAAGTGTTTTCTTTTCTAAGACTGTCACAGTATCAATGCCAGCCTGTCTATGCGGTCAATGCATGGAAAATCAAGTATTTTCTCATGTTGTTTTTTCCCCTCTTTCTTGTTTTTAAACTTTCTCACTTCATCTGGAGCAGTTCATCCCCCACATATTATTCACAGTTCAAAACTGGAGCCATATCAGTTATCCCAGAAATCCCAGTGTCATCTCTGGGATGACACTTCTCTAGCCAGAAGTATAATGAGGAGCAGTCACTCTGGCCATAAATTCCATGCATAAGTAGCAGCTTAGAGAAAAGTCAAGGAATGAAGGATTTTCCAAAATGTTAAATGTTTTCTTTACAGGCCACACTGGTGCACAAGAGGTGAAGTTTCTGCAGACAAATCAATCTAATTCAAGGCTTAGGCAAGAGTGTAGGTTTGTTTTCTAGAACAAATCTATTAGCCTCAAAGTTTGCAGACTCTCCTTTGCTGTGACAGCTCAGGTCAAATGCAGGTGACTTGGCTATAAAATGAGAATGTCACACTTGATGAAACGTATAAAAGACATTGATCTGTGTGAACTCCCACCGTGGTGTATTGAGTTCACAGAGCAGTGCACAATAATGAAGGGATCTGAAAGGACCATGGTGACACAGTTACATGGATGCTCTTTCAAAGAGCAGGCTGCCAACTGGCTAAAACGTGAGAATTGTGCTGAAAGATCAAATTTTGAAAGGCATCTCCGTCACCCGAGACAGGCAGGCTGAACCTGTTCTTGCTATAGCTGCCCCAGGAGCTGCTCTCAACATCTTCTGAAAACACTGAACGCAAGCCCCTTCCAATGTTTAACATTTTCATGCCTTTTACTCCTCTGCAAACTCATAAGCAATATGTAGGGCTGTTTCAGGCCTGCAAGCATGGAGGGCAGCAGCAAGGCACAGGGCTGGCAGCAGCATGATTAAAATCTTGACTGCACATTAGAGTTCTTATAAAAATAAACCTCTGGGGGATATTCTCATTATGGGTTAAAATAACCTCATTATCCTGCTATATAAGTTTAGTCCCTGAGTAGTACCTCACTAGTTTCTTGTGTGCTGCAAATCTGTTTTTTCTCTTGTGGTCTTTTACCTTACACTCCAATGATAAATCATTTTGGGTAGACAATATCCTGTGATGTTTGTCTGGAGGGACCTGCTCTGCAGCAGCACCTTGGAAGTGCTGCTGTATTACAAGCAGAAAACGGCCATCCTGCCCTTTCTGAGAAGTCCTGGGCTCTGGAGGTGCCTGGTCAAGCTGTGAAGGGCTCCTTCCTGAGGGACCTCACACACAGGCTACTGAGCTGGCAGTGGGGGGAGCAAACAAAAAACAGCATGGGTTTCGAAGAAAAAATAGGCTCGACCACAGAGATATAGGCAATAATAAATGGATCAAGCTTGTAAGCGCATGTGGCACAAAGATGTGTGAGGAAAAGCTTGAACCTGAGAAAGGAGAGGCAATCAGCAGGGAGACTGTCAGGGTCTCAGTGCTACGGATGCGTAGTCAGTGAGTGACAGGTCTGCAAGATAACTCCAACATCACTTTCTGTGACTGTAACTAGAGAGATGAGTAGAAATGCAGAGATTATTTCTGTGTGGAATCCAACCTATTTTTTAACCTGCATTAGAAAAAAACACTTGTCTAAGGGGTTAAAGAAGAGAGGAAGAAGAAGTATTGAAGGAGCCAAAGAGACAGTGAGGAATGCAGTGGACGGACTCAGATTTCTTCTCAGAGGATTAAGAGAAGGACTGCTTCCCATCCTATTAAAAATATTGCCATCATCACCATCCCACCAACATATTTTTCTTTGAGGCATATAGTCTATAAAAAAGCCCAAGGATAGCTTTTCCTCCTCTTCTTTTATCACTAGAGACCTCAAAAAAGCTAAGGCAAAGGGCATAGTCTATAGCTCAGCCTATATGGTGGTTTCTGTGCCTGGGAACATCTCTCAGTTATGCCCCAAACCAAAACTATGGAAACAGACAGCCCGAGAGGGCAAGCAGTCCAGGAGACAGTATTCCTGGAAAAAGCATTGTTATGCTACCAAGACTGATCATAAACACACTTATGCAATGCAAGGCTAAAGGTCTCTTAATTTTCTCCAGGTTCTAGATAACAGGTCTTAATTAAAGGGAAAAGTAGGCTGAGCCAAAGAGTATGGAGAGCTGGTCTGCACACAGCCTGTTGGGCAGAGTAACACTGTCAGTTCACCTGGAGACACAGCAGGCGCCTGGCAGGGACCTGGCAGTGATGACAGACCAGACTCTATGCAGCAGTAGGGACATTCCTTCAATAAATACATGCCTCGTGTGACATACTAGGTCTACCTAAATGACATTTCAGGCAATACATGCACAATCAGGCATGGGCTGGAGCAAATACATACCAGCAGAGGGAATCAGTTGAAACTCAAAGGTGTGGGAAACTTTTCCAAGCACCCTCATACTAGAGTTCATGGCAGAAGAGTCATGCTAAAAAGTAATGGTGGTCCTTCCCCTTGGGATTCCTTACCCAGGGGCATCTAGGCTGCAGCAAACTGAGAACTAGACTGTCAAGACGGGATAGAGATCATTAGTTCCTGAAGTGGGCATTTTGTACTTACTGTCACTGGTCAAGCAAGAAGCTAGAAAAGGCTCTTAAGTGTCACTGTTAGGGGTACCAAAGAATAGGTTTCCTCTTGAAAGTACCTTTACAATATAAGGCTATGGAAAAGACCTTGTGGCAGTGAAATCTAAATGTTTTATTAATGAAAGAACAGAAGATGAATAATCACAATAAAAGTGTCTGTTTCCATGAGACAGGGAAATAGAAACACAATGGGCACTTGATGAGTGGCGATTAGTCTGGCTCCATAGACTATTTGTGAAATGGAGAAGAAGAATGGAATGTATTAAAAGAAAAAATCAAAAGACACATTTGGGAAGCTTAGGTCAAAGAAATTAAGGATGGCTACACCAAAATGAGACACTGTCTCTGTGAATCTATGGTTGAAGTGAAACTTTTAAGTACAAGTCATGTCTATGAGCCTGTAATTACAGGGTATCAGGCATCACAGGGATGCAGAGGGGCTGAACTCAGACTTTGCATACCTCCCACATGGTGTTTTCCAACTCTGTACAATTGTTCAACCTTATTGTTTTCTTAATTCATTTCCCAAAACCCTGCCCAGATAATCCCAACTCAGAAATTGCTATGACACTCACATCCCGAGGGAAACTCTGTAGTTGATGCAGAGCTAACTTGTCCCATGTTTAGTCTCATAGAGCAGTGTGGCTGGATGACTGCTCCAGGACTGACTTGAGTCTTTCTGAGGTCTCCCTGCATGAAGTAGGACCTCCTGACTGAGCAACAGCCAAGGAAGAAGCAAAGGCAAAGAAGCCAAATCACATCTGGACCACACATGCTGACACACCTGGCAAACTCCAAGCTAATCCTGCTGCAAAGCAGTTCCACAGAGAAGGACCTGGGATTCCTGATGGACAACAGGTTAACCATGAACCAGTAGTGTGCTCATGTAACCAAGAAGGCCAATGGTATCCTGGGGTTCATTAAGAGGACTGTGAGGAGCAGGTCAAGGGAGGTTCTCCTTCCTCTCTACTCTGCCTCAGTGAGGCCACATCTGGAGTACTTTGCCCAGTTCTGGGCTCCCCAGTTCAAGAGAGGTAGGGAAATACTGGAGAGAGTCCAACAAGGGGCTATGAAGTTGGTTAGGGGACTGGAACACCTCTCTTACAAGGAAAGACTTAGAGACCTGGGTCTGTTTATCCTGGAGAAGAGAAAACTGAGAGGGCATCTTATAAATATTTATAAATATCTAAAGGGTGGTTGTCAAGACGATGGGACAGTTTCTTTTCAGTGGTGCCCAGTGATAGGACAAGGGGCAATGGACACAAACTGAAGCACAGGAAGTTCCATCTAAACATAAGGAGAAACTTACTTACTGTGAGGGTGACAGAGCACTGGAACAGGCTCTCAGAGAGGTGGACTCTTCTTCTCTGGGGACTTTCAAAACCCACCTGGATGTGACCCTGTGCAACCTGCTCTAGGTGAAGCTGCTTTGGCATGGAGGTTGAACTCCCTCTGGATCTCTAGAAGTCTCTTCCAACCCCTACCATGCTGTGACTCTGTAAGTCTGGAAGAAGACAAATACTGAAGCAAATGTACCTCTCTGGAGAGTCAGATGATCAGCAGCAGAGTGGGCATAGCCAGGGGATCACAGGCCCAAAAGCTCTGAAGAACTTTCCTGGGCATGGTGGGTGCAGTTCAGGGGCTGGACTGTCCCTCATCATTTTGGTTAGTCACTCCTTCATCAGCCGTGAAGCATCTGTTGAGCTGTGACACTGGCTTCGGAGGAAAAGTCATGGCAATACAAGGTCTCTTTTCAGGACATACAGTGCTCCATTGTGGGATTAAGCAAACTACTACAAACAAATGGAAAGAGGCAGAATAGGTAATACCATCATTTGATTAAAAATGTCTGTTAATTCTATATGAAATGGTAATTAAGGACAGCAGAGCCATTACACCTGAAGTGCTTTGTAAAAATTACACTGAAAGGAACCCAGGAAGATGATTTGCCTAAGCAAAGGGACACAGAGATTTTATACCACTTCAAAGGAAAGGGACACTGAAGATGATGTTAAAGGTTTTCCACATATATCAAGTACACAGTCAATTCAAGTGAAATTATCCGTATTAACAGCACAGAGAAAATTGTCCTTTTTCTCACTGAAATAGATTTGTTCAAGCTGCTTAGGAATTGTTTCTCTCCCCTCACCCCCTGCAATGTACTTTAAGTTAAATTTCTCATGACATTTGGCTAAGATTAGTAGAAAAGGAAGGTATCCAGAGCAAATCTTTCAGTAGGTATGTAGTGATATAGTGATGTATAACAGTGGGCCACACTTTCTGGGGAATGACTGGGATTTTTTTTTTAATTGAATACACTCAGTTATCACTTCTGTGGGAAATAAAGTTTCATCAACAAAGCCATTACTGAAGTTTACACCAGACACACGTTTTATACAGCTTGGACTGAGCCAAACACAGACTACCACCAGTACTGGGCTAGAAACTGGCAATATCTGCTTGATGAGAAAAACAAGTTTAGGTCAAGTAAACACAGCAATTTTTTAGAATTTGAGAAAGAAAAAAAAAAGCAAGAAAAGATAAAAGATAAGGAAACTCAGTCTGAAACATTTTATTTAACCCCTAATGGAACACTTCATTTCAGAGTATTTAATCCCTGAAAACCTGAGTGTGTTTCTTTTCGAAGTTCTTGGATTAAATAAAGTTTCTGATTAAAAGAATAAACAAAGTTCTGTTCATCAAACCAAAAATTCTTCATCTTGTTTTCTCAAGGACATCATAGACTGTTAGCAAGAAAACTTTCTTCAAGAACAGAATTACTTCTTAATTTATTTACCTGATCTAAATTCATCAAACTTTTCACCTCTCTAAACCCCATCTTTAGAGTAAATGCCCTAAATGCATAGAAAAAAACCTCCACTCCAATTAACTTGTTCTGATATTTTGTCCAAGAGAAAACCAATAAATAGGGTTTACTCTCTACAAAAAGAATTATGTCCAAGAAGCTGTAAATGTATATATACAAGAGATGGAACAACAAAGTTGTGGGAACACCATGGAGGGAAAGGTGTCCACAAGAGGGGACATGGGTTGCAGACATCAGCAGCAGCCTGGGAGGTACCCAAGGTGTGAATCCCCCTGTGCTGGGTGTCTTGCAGGCAAAACTCTCTTCTCAGTGTCAGGGAGCCAGTGCATGTGGGTACGGCAGCAGCAATGCTGCCTGTGGAGGTACCAGAGGCAATAGCTGTGTTGGGCTAGGAAAGCTGGTGCTCAGCTTTTGGCTTTAGTTCTTCCCAAGAGCAGTGACACTGCTATCTTTGTGCAGGTCCCTGGTAGATGATTGATTATAAGCAAGAATTTGACTGGGAATTTATGGGGCAAATGCCACTTTAGAGGACTTTGGCTAATGTGAAGTTTTATCTGAGGATGTATGCTGAGGGAAACTGGTCTCTGGAGGTTGGTGAATTACTTCTGTGGTTTCCTCATCTCCACATGTTGTATAGTCCACTCACCCCTGTCCTGAGCCCCTCCTGTTCTACTCAAAGGTGAGCAGATGGCACCATGGAAACTCCAACACTAGTTCTGCAAATCCAAGGGAAACGCTGGGATTCACAGGGACGTGCAAGGTCTGCTCCTCCTCAGCTCAGGTGAATCTCCACAGACTCAAGATCTGGTGTTTCATATTACATATGAACGCTATTTCCATCCTCCTCAGGAAGTCTTTATTCTTAGCATGCTGGTTACAGACCCATTTGGAGTAAGGAGTGTAAGCTGATCTCTGATCTCTCGGTGCCGGCAATGCTTAATCACATCCCACTCTAAAAGGAACCATCTGACGTCAAGATTTGGATGATAAAAATATGGGACACATTAGTCATGGAAGAGCTGACATACACAGAGCAAAAACAACAAGGAGATTACCTTGATCTGGTTTCCCTTCTTAGCATATGTGAACAAGGAGAACTCTTAATACCTAGAAAGCTGAAAAACAGAGACTTAATTCCTTTTGCTGCTACTAATAAACATCCTGCTCTTAGCTATATGAGAACACAACCCTCTGCAGCTGATGCGTACCATAAACACATAAAAAGCGTAAGAAAGCTACTGTAAAAGAGTGCATGGATTATTGCACCAACTCATAAGGTGCCACCTTTCAGACAATTTTGGTTTCATTATTAAAGATAATTGTATTCGTGGTTGTTTTAAACAAATATTGCGAAATTTGTACTCTAAGCCCTTGGAATACATGTATGAAAAGTGTGATAGTTTTTCATTAAATCAGCACTTAGATGAGCAGTAAAAGTCTTAATCTGGCAAAGTGCTCAACAGCATGTGCAGAGTGACATGTGTGAGTAGTCACAGCAAAATCTATTGGCAGGATGAACCAGTACCAGGTTAATGAGCCTGAGTATACCAAAGCAAGACCTGTTACTGGGCAGCTCCACCACCTTGGGCAGCTTCCAGCCTGTGTTTCCCGCCTCACATCAGCCCAGAGCAGCAACAATGTCACTGGGACACCATCCTAAGACATAGATACAGTCTCCTGCATTTTTACAGCAGCTAGAGGGCTTTGCTTCCCTGCCCAAACCCAAAGAAAGCCATAGTGACCCCTATACTATGAGCTCAGAATGTGAGCTTGGATCCAGAGAGCCATATAGACATCTACAGCTGTGCTATGGAGGGGACACACACGTAGAAAGTCCCTCTCAGCACAAATTAGGTCATATTTCCTTCTTGCACAGGCATGGCTCCATTCTGTCATACACTGCAGTATTTGTGAGGCATTAGCCATCTGACAAACCCTCTGAATCCCTCTTTCTCTCTGTCACGATCCTCTGTGGTTATGTAGCACATCAATAACATTACTGATATCAATGAGCTGCCAGAGGTTAAGTTCACACTGTTATGTTTGGACATCCAGCAATATGGGTAAGATATTTTTAAAAATTATTTTAATGCTTTCCTAAATGCTTTTCATTTCAGTCCACAGCACTTTGCTTTGCATGTTTTCTATTTGGAAACTGTGTTACTTTTGGAAAGCTGAAGGCACCTCCAGAAGGTGATGAGATCACTGCTGACCATTCAGGTAACTTTTGACAGCACATTTATCCTCCATTGTTGGTGTGCTGACACACTGGGTTCAAAATATCAGTCCCCTCTGTGCACATCAGAAATCAAACACAGCCCCTGTTTCTAGAGATCAAGGCTTCCTTCTCCCTTGCTTCAGTTGCAATGGAGAACATGACAAGCTATAGCAAGACCAAGGCTTGCAGAAACACCATGTAGGAGGTGCCTGTGCAGGCTTGGGCTGCTGAGTGCTTACAGGGCAAACATCCCAGTTGCAGGAGTGTTGTTTCCTGGGAGTGGATTTGAGACAGCAGCTATTAAATGTGCAGCTGAATATTAAGGGCCAGATTTGGAGACATAAAGATCCTATAGTGACAGCAAAGGCAAGAAATTAAGACATCAGAGTCTGGCCTCCACTCTAAGGAGAGCAGACCAACGATCATTGAAGAAATATCATCCTGCCAAATTCCCCAAACCAATGATATAACATCCAAGTCATTATCTGTAAGATAAAGCGGGTCTCTTTGTGCCAACCATTGCTGGCTCAGGGAACCGGAGAACTGACCTTCAGGCCAGCTGAGCTAGGCAGCAAAATTCTTGTTTAGGAATTCAAGGCAATAGCTCTAAAGAAACAAAGTGAAGATGACTGCACACCATCCCTGTAAACATTATACAAGGTCACCTGAACATATACCCTTTGGCCTGCTGTCAGAGGTCTTCTCCAAATACCAGCATGGCCTGGAAAAGATGGGATTTCCTGATAAGTCTTAGAGGTAGGAGGGAAGTGCTCCCAACATACTGCTATTTGGGAGGATGGAGTTGTCTCCCCTTTCAAAGAAACTTTATCAGCTCAGCACAAGCACTTTCATTTTTGTTTTTCCTGAAGAATTCAATGCATATTGCCCTTCCCTTTTTCCTGAGTGATGGAATAGGGACATTTTCCCAGACCTATGCATCAGTCCTGATAACAACACTTTGAAATTCATGAACGAGCCATTAAAGCTGTAAAATTTGCTCTTCCACCTTCTAAGAATATTTTAAGATGCAAATACTCCAGATAGCCAAAGGTGTCAGGAATCAGAAACCAGCAGGAGTTCTGTAAAATTCATCATGTTCTGCATTTGTAAAAGTTACCTTAAAAACATAAAGGAAACTGAACCCATCAGAGACCTAGATGCAGGTATTCTCTGTACAGGGATCTCAAAGCAAACTGATCTTCTCTTACTTGGCAGGTACCTGAACTGCAGTCTCTAGCGTATAAAAATGATCTTTAATTAAATACTGGCATTTAGAGTACTTTATTCTAATTTATTTTCAGGGGAACTGATTTTGAAATTCTGATCAATAATATTGTGAGTAGTTTTCCACTGACATTTCGTTTTTAAGTTGAGGTGAATATCTTGCATAAATAATCATAGAAAAATGCATTCAGTGAATTAATGAATGAAAAGCATTAGCAAAAAATGTTGGCAACATTTTTACTTACTTTTCCATAAATAGAAAATATGATAATGTTTTCCATAAAAATGTGCTAAAATAAATATTCCACCCCCACCCCCTTTTACCATGCTGAGTATCAAGCAACAAATTAACATAATATTACACAAGACATTCCTGAGATAGGCATTAGATTCTTGAAGATCACTGTGGCTTTCAAATAGCACTGACAACTCTCACAGTATTTAATGCTTTTTTCTAAATCCGCAGATTCTGAATTTACGTAATTGAGAATATTTGTTGTCTCAGCCTCTCAAAATTATCAAAAGCTGGAAATCTTGCAGCTGAAAAAGTATGAAAGCAGAAGGCAGGAGCAAACAATATGAAAGTGAACAATGCTAAAAATCTCATTAATTTGCAGTGCAGGTCCTGAATACCTGCCTGGGAATGCTCTCACTGGCTCTTGACTTGCTAGGTCAGGGAAACACAGCTATACTGTGCTAGCCTATATCAAAGTGTCTGCTTCCAGAGTATAGATATGCTTTAGTTTCATCTTGAGAAGAAAGCTGCATGAAAGCTGGGTTTGCTTGGGCCCTGCAGCTTGTTACATGGGGACAGGTCTGGGCTAAAGCACAAGGAGATGATGAGTGATACCTGCATACCAGGACCCTGCTCCAGCCCAAAAGCTGGCCAGTGCACAAGTTTTTTCCTTTCCACATCAGTCCTCCTGCCTCTGAACATTTAAAAAGCATTACACTGGTTTTTTGTCCTCTGAACTACCCAAGAACATCAGGTTATGGGATTATTCTTGTCATGAGTTTGTTTCTCATGTCTCACTACAGACACACACACAAAGAGCACAGATACCTAAATAGCCTCATTCATAACAAGGGCATCATGTTTCAAAGACAAGTGAGGCCCAGATGATTTTTTTTTAAATTCAGTTCCCCTCTGTGTGCCTCTCTTGGGTGCTTATATGAAAATGTCCCTAATCTTCTGAGCTTTGCCCACCATATGTTATTAGAGCAATTGGTTTTGCAGGGATACCTTTGATTTCATTAAAATAACTGGTGGTCAGAACTGTTCTTTTAGGACTCTTACTGAGTGAGATGGGCTGTTCCTCCAGTGTACCTCCTTAGTGCAAATACTTCAAAACCTGTGAGTAGGAGATCCAGTCCATCTTCAGTAAACTTCCCTCTCCAAAGCCACCTAGCAGTCAGGGAAATAAGAGCAAGTCACACATGCTATGAAAATGAAAAAAAAAAAAAGAGATGGAAAAGCGGTGTAAGATGCTCCTTGCAGGGATGCCACACCAGCAGGACCACTGACCACCCCAGGCTCTACCCTTGTCATCTCCCCTCCCACCCCTTGCACTTGTCTGTGCAGGGTAGCTGCACCCCAGGAGCATGGCCAGACTGATGTTGGGAGCACGCTCATTCCCTGGGCTGCGGACAGGCACCTTAGCTAACAAACAGCTTTATGTGACCAGGAGCAACATCATTTTAGTGAACAAAGTTTTGGAGAAACTGCAATGCTGCACTTTGTTCCATAAAGTTTATAGTTCCTTACCTCTGGCCCCGTTTAATGCTATAATTACTCTCTTAAATTTCTCTTTATTTAACGTCACCCAGCCTGTCTTCTTTTGTTACCATCTATTTAACTAAAACAGGCAGGGGCTGATATTGAAGGCAGGCACGGAGCCAGCATGTTAAAACCTGCTTTTAATTTAAAGTTCTGGGGCTAGTTTCCTAGCCATTACCACATTTCAGAGAAAATGAATTTTCTTTCTCTCTGTCAAATGATGGCTGATCTAGATCTAATTAGGGTCAGTTTCACCTAAAGATGAGTCATTTACATTCTGAATATATGGCTTCCCAATTATCATTTTGGTTTAACAATCAGACATGAGCAAACACATGCATATCTTTTAGATGCCACTGGAGATAAAAATCAAAAGGAAAAAGATGGCATCTGGAAGAAGAAAAAATACACAGTTCAGGATAAGGACAAATAAGATTAAGGGTAATTGCAGAATGTAGTTTTCTGAACTGCAGAAAAAGTGGCCTTTTTATAACATACTAAAAAAAAAGAAAAAAAAAGCACAGCATGTTCAAGCATCTAAAGGTAATTTATTGACAAAAACATTCTGGTTATGCAGGGCCATAGCTCTGTTTTGAAGCATAATATGGGTGGCTATTGGCATACCAGAATGAATAAAGAAACAACACAGATTGACATGGAAGCAGCTTAAAAAAAACCCCTAAAACATTTAATACAACACTGCAATACTTTAGCAATATTGGTATATTCTAAACCCATTTAGGAGAAAAGCTCTTCTTGTTAAACATACCAAAAACCCATCCCATTTTCAGCTGGGAGTCTGTAATCAGTATATCTTGTAACAAAATGAAAAGAACAAAAATCAATAATATGGCATCTTGTAGCCTCACTTTGCCAGGAAAGCCTGGAAAACATGAATTTCAGTCATCACTCTCATTTATACTCTGCACCTCTCTTTGGCCTCTGTTTGCTGCTACTTCCACTATATGTTTCAGTG
Organism: Coracias cyanogaster; assembly: GCA_033124195.1. Classification (NCBI taxonomy): domain Eukaryota; kingdom Metazoa; phylum Chordata; class Aves; order Coraciiformes; family Coraciidae; genus Coracias; species Coracias cyanogaster. The sequence continues at coordinate 4,514 of JAVSBS010000996.1, read as the reverse complement.
GATCACAAAGAGTCAGCACTGGAGACACCTATCTCCTGTCCTTTACTCCCTGATCCCACCTATTAACAGGATAATGCCAAGGCATTCAGGTGAGGCTAATGGAGATGGTTGAGACATAAGCACTTCAGTGTTAGGAAATAATAACGCCACTGAAATACACCGTGGAAATTAAACCTCATGCATCTTCTTATAAGATCCAGTAATATGTAACATAACCTTATTATTTTTTGTTGAGAATAACTTCGTCAGCAGAGGAACTATTGTTTTATCCGTATTAGATTCCTCAGAGGAGCTGTTATCAGTAAAGTAAGTTCACAAGTAAATGCTCATCAGAAGTGCAGATGACACCAACTGTGCTGTTCAGTGGGATTAAGCAAAGCAGACTTCTGCTATCAGCAAGGGGAAACCGAGTTATTTAGGGCAGCCTATAAATCAGTCAGACACCAAGAGTATCTGGCATTGGAGGGACTCTAAAGACTTTGCAGATCCTTTCCCCACTGCTTTCCCACTGTGGAACAGCAGCACTGGTATCTTTGTACAAGTCTGCCAGGTAAGAGCATCTTTCATATGTGAGCTCTTAGGACTGTGGTGATATTTTCTTTTCACATCAAAAAAGGGCTTATAATCGTTATCTCTTGTTTGGGTGGGGTTGGTGGGGATTCAAAGGAGCAGAATGAACTGCACAACTCAGAGATGCAATTGAGCTCTTTGTTATTTTACAATAAATAGGGATAGTTCAGGCTTATATTTCATAAACAGTTTTGAATTATTACATTTTCCCCGAGGTCTCCAGTTTTTATTCAGTTTAGAACCCAGCAAAATCAATACTTCTGTATTTGGATTATTTGTCTGATCTCAGAAAGCCCTGAGATCCATCACTCACCACACACAGTCCCTACCCAGCAAAGTGTTAATAATGTATATAACTTGTGTCAAAGGCACAGCAGTCAAACTATGGGATGTGCCTACATGCAGCTCAGGATCAGTTCCCTGCAGGAGTAAACCCATCAGTCCAAAATTTCTTATCCCAAGAACATAATTTTCAGCTTCTCTCTTTGAATCTTTACCAAACTGTAATAGCAGACCAAGAGAAACAGCTATTGTGATCAAAACTTAAAATGTTCAGCCCCGTATCTGAAAGCTGAAGACGGATGTTTCCACCTCTAACAGCCATATGGCAGTGGGAGAGGAGAGCCCATGCCTAGGTGGCTCAGGGAGCAGCAGCGTGGTTTCCAGTGCAGAGGAAGGGATGCACGGTAGTCTAATTGAAGTCTTCTGAGAGTGAATGGCTGTGGAAATTCAGTTATGGTTTTCATCAGGATGGTTATCTTACTTTAATCAACTGCAAGCAATCACTGTCTAAACTAGCCTCTGTTAACTGTGTGCAGTTTCCATTCACAACAACCAAACTCCTGCTTGGAGCCTCAGCTAATTTGAGTGAAGCATACTCAGTAACAATAATTTCAGCATTATATCACAACTTAACTGAGAACAAAAAGTGCACCCCATACCTAACTCATCCCTGGTTCACCACTAAACTCTGTGAAGTTATTCCAGTCATGGACTTGGCACAGAAGTGGTTTAAGTTTCCAGTCTGATCCTGTTTAGTCCTATGTCTGATCTTCTGTTTCACATATATTGAGCACTGCTGTTTGATCTCATGAGCTGTTTATTTTATATCTGCCTTGTTATTGTGGTTCTTATTTACAAGCTGCAGCATGGCATTGTAGTAATTGCACATACACACACCCAGGCATACACAGATGCACAGACCAGATCATTGCTGGACTTCATCAACTTTTACTTCTAAGAACTTTTCTATCTTCTTTCACAAGTGTGTCTACCTCAAACAAGCACTGCAGTTTACAGAAAGATTGTAAAGAAACCAGAGATACAAATACAACGTCTTCAGCTAAGGCATGTCTGGAAGTACGCAGAGTCACCTTTCGGGAAGCGTTTTCAGGGTACATGTGTAAATAACTTGTCTACACAGACTATAAAGCATATTGAGACATTTTGTCAAACAGAAAAAGCAGAAAACCTCTTTTAGAGGAAAAGGAAAAAAAAAAAAAAAAGATATGAAAGCCTGAGACTAAAACACTAGCAAGATGCAAGAAGTGAAACCATTTAAAATCTCATGAACATACAAAGAAGATTTCTAAGGGCAACAGTCCTTTAGCTGATGGCTTCATAATAACCAACAATGACCAAAGTCTGTAATTAGATGATGCCTTTCATCTAAGAGATTCTTCAGCTCTCAGCAATTACTTACTGTTAATTTGACACCCATTCTCACAAACACAGAGTTGCTGTGTGTGAAGGAGTGTAGACAGGGAAGCATGTGACTATGAACAGCACACACCTGAACTGCAATTGCTCAGAGTTTTAAGGAAAGCTCACCAGGGACTAAATGCCTGCCCCTAAGCTGAACTGTAACATCTACAATCCAAAAATGTTCGCTATTTACTCGTTTGTGTTGTTAAAAATGCCCATACTTTCAGGTACCTTCTAACTCCTACTCACCTGAAATCAGAGTGCTAAGACAGGCATGGAAAGGGCTTTTACAGCTGTGAGGAATTTAATTGTAATTCAAATATACCTGGATATCAGAACAACTTTTGATCTAGAGGTAAATACAAACAAGTTTCTTTATGCAACTAAGTGCATTTCAGACACGTAGCTGCATGAATGGATAGGAAAGTGCCTCCTTTTGAAAGGATGTTGGTGGCATAATATGCATGACAAGTACCCAGCAAACTTCACGTGCAAGGAGGTACAGCCAGTTAAACTATCATTCAGGCATTTCCTGCATGCCCTGTCTTTACCAGGCTTTTCAAAGATTCCTTGAAGGCATCTTTCTCACACTCACTCACTCACTCACTCACTCACAGCTTTTGGTAACGCTCTTTGTGCGTGGAAGCATGAGAGCCAATGAAGTCTAGTGAATTATTCAGAGGAGCCAGGGCCTCCCATCACACATCCTTGGGCTGCCTCTGATTCACTGAGAGACATCAAGCAAATGCCTTCACCTCCTCATTTCAGATAACGAGTATCTTTGTCAGAGAGCTGTCAGCTAACTTTAACTCAGGCTTTGAATCTGAATCATGCTAAATAGGCGTTTACAATCAACTCCCCATCAGCTGGGGAAATACAGGGCTGGGATCCCACTGGTACTGCAAATCTTCTGAAGCATAATGCGCAGATACCTGAACAACATGACAAAGATTTGGCTTTGGTCCAGCCAAACTAGCTCCTGCAGAAACCCTTCACTCCTGTGCATCCGGTTGTGGCAGGGTGAATTCACTGGGAGCCAAGCCCAGGCTGGCTCGGCAGATGGGTGTTGTTCTGTGCTGGAGCAGGAGGATTTCCGGCATCCTGGAGCGTGAAACATTCAGCATGGTGGTTCCAGGTGCTACCTCCACCCAATGTCATCTCTCCCACCTCCCAGGTCTGGTGCCAGCAGCTCTGGCTTGGTTGACTTGAGTTGATTTTGCGTTCAAGTGTCTTTGCATCATACTCCAGATCCTGTAAAATACAATGCAGTGATACCGAACTGGTCTGACAGGTAACCATCTCCCATCCACCAGCTCTTATTTGAGCTACTACATGGCACACTGAAGTGATACAGCTTCCAGATTGTTGAGAGCTGCTTGTTTCTCTTTTGTGTTATACTGCATGTATTGGATTGGACTGTGAATGAAAAACAGTGCTGTGTACGGAGCAGTAAGCCCTATAGGTGTAGAGTCAACAGAAGAATGGATGGGGCAAACTAAACACACACTACTTATCTCTTCTAGGCACGTGGGACACATTTGTCAAATGCAGGGGCACAGGAAGGGACAAAGTAGCTTGTCAGAAAATGCGTGGCTGCTTTAACAACCCAAGCAAAACTGCCTCACTAAGGAGCTAAATGAGGCAAGGAGGGTTATACATATGGATCACTTCACAGTGCCAAGGAGATGAGTGCATGCCTTTACTCTTCGACTCCCTTCAAGTTTCCTTTTACTGCTGTGTCTCAGCTCACCCCCAAATACACAACAGTCTCCTGTGCATGAGGAGCCATGGGGCAATTGTTTGTAAATGTAAGACATGAAACATGGATGTTGTGGTCGGGGCGACAAGCATCCGTGCTGCCTCCCAACACTTGTGCCCAGACCGCAACAATGGACTTGCCTCACTGCTCAGTTTTCTGAGGCAAGAACTATTTTTCACTCAGCTGACACATTCAGACTGACCTATTTATGAGAATGTGTTTCCACAGCTCATCCTTGTCAGAAACATGTGCAAGTCTCATAATGTTAAAGTGATTAATCAACATCATGTACCAGACATGACCCTCTGTGTATGGCCTTCATTGGCCTATTGAAGAGCTGGGGGGAAGGGGTCACACATATTGTTAGACCCAGTGTCTTAAAGCCTTAGGCTTGACAGGCTGTGTATGTATGTGTTTGACTTCAACCAGGTTTAGTGCTGACAGAGCTAAGAAACCTTAATTTACCATTACAGCCATGAGA